>VXCM01004514.1:104186-137902 GCA_014773175.1 Lucifuga dentata | reverse complement strand
TTTTTTTTTTTTTTTTTTTTTTTTTTTTTTTTTTTTTTTTTTTTTTTTTTTTTTTTTTTTTTTTTGCCTCCATGTGACTCAGATCTGATTTTTTTTCACAGCAGTGTGAACAAACCAAATCTGATTTTTTTTTTCATATCAGATCTGGGCTGCTTGCATATGTGGTCCTAGATCGGATCCATATCCGATTTCTGGTGCAGCACTGTCTGAGCGCTTAGATTGGGATTGATGTGGTTGTTTTAACGTGTCACTTCCCTGCGTATGCCAGCCGCTTCCTGATGGGGTTAGCTCGTCTACATCTGGTGTCTTTTTGTTCAGCCTCATCGTTCATTGCTGTCAAAGATACTCAAAACGTTGCTCTGGACATCTGAAAGTTTTCAGTGAACTGTTCCTCTGTGAACTTGTGAACATGGCAGTCCCACCATAGCTGGCTCCGCCCTCATATCCACACCTCTCTCTGCACTGACATACAGCAACAGCTGCTAACAGAGCAGCTGCTATGGCTTTTTTTTTTTTTTTTTTNTTTTTTTTTTTTTTTTTTTGGTTTCTCGCTCTCATTCTCATCCTTATTGGCATTGTCTTCTGACCTCTGCAACAAATAATCCTGCCATGCATGCTTGCACAGCGATGTCACCATGTTTGTACTGTCGCATGAAAATGATGCTTATGGTTGATACTCTTGTAACGCATAAATCTGTGCATGCGTGGCAGTTTAGCGTGTTCATACTGGTGTCGGATACAGGTTACTTACAAACATGAATGTGAACCATCAACACAAAAACATCAGATCTGATTAAAAANGATACAGGTTACTTACAAACATGAATGTGAACCATCAACACAAAAACATCAGATCTGATTAAAAAATCGGAATTGAGCATTAAGGCCTGAAAATGTAGCCTAAGACTATTTTCCAGTAGTTTTGCATTAGTTTCGGGAAACTTCACTCAGGTTGCTGTCTGATGGCAGCTTGTTTTTCTCTGAAATCACAAATGAAGATATATACATCCCTAGAGAACATGAGCTTGATCACTCGTGCGTGCGTGTGTGTGCGTGTGTGTGTGTGTGGTAGATAGAGTGAGTGTGTGGCAGAGGAGCACCACAGCTGCAGCGTTTATGCAGGCTGGCACAGGGGAGGGTCACCCAGAGCAGAACAGAGCGTCTGCTGGCGTGCCACAGCTGCGGCCATCTGAATGGCTAACAGGAAACGGGCCACTGTGCTCTCCAGGCCCACATGGCTCATGTCATATCTGTGTCATCCATGCATGACCACATCTTGTGTCTTGGAGTAAGTACACAAGTAGGACCCTTGGGTGCATGTCAGCGAGCTAAAGCAGCAGAAAAAAGATCTTTCCATTATGAGCATTTCAGCTACATGAAATCAACTAAACGTAAACTGCAAAAGAACAAGAATCCTATTAATGTTTCATTGAAGTGGAGCTCGGAATCAAACGGCTTCATTTTCCAGTAAAATCAGGCCTTAATTTGTGTAATGTAGCCTATCTGACAGCAACTCTCTTCATATGCATATGCTAACCATCTCGCTCGCTCCATAATTATGACTAGTAATGAGGGTGAGGTCTGATACTACCTCACTATGAATTAGAGGAGAGACGCTGACGGGGGATTTGAGAAAGTGAAGAGAGAAACTGTGTGGTCTTGTGAAAATGAGCACGTTCTTCCCCGGATCCCGCAGCACAAACCAGAAAAGGAAGTTACAGTAGCAAGAAGAAGGGTGAGAGGGAAAAAAAAGAGAAGGAAGTGGGGGAGAGTAAATTTGCTCTGACATTTTAGAGTTAACATGAGTGTGTGTCGGAACAATTCTGCGCGGCTGTGACATTATAGGAGATGACCTCCATTAATATTCAGACAGTAAATCTACTGTACGGCGCTCTGATTCAGGGAGCGACGCAGAACGACGGCACTTAACCGTGTGTTTGAATTGTTTATGGAGTCTTTTTTTTCAAATAAAAAGCAGGGCTGACCTTGCCTGCGGCTGCATTTATGAATATTACACATGACACGCGGGAGTTCAGCAAAAACTACGACATCCTCCCTGCAGCCTGGACATGTATTTTTTTTACACACATGCAACAACGGAGAGACATACGACGGAGTATTAGGGCCACATCAGAGAAAAAAAATAAAAGGAGGAGGATATTTTTTTTATTTTGCTTTCGAGAAAAAAAGTCGAAATTCCGAGAATAAAGTTGAAATGCATTTGGACCTCTGTTGCGGTAAAGCCTGAGCTCCACACCTACAGGATCAAACAACTTGATCAGTTGCCTGATTGTGTCTTGTGATACAACATGTCCTCTTTGTATTGCGTGCAGGTGTAGCCATCGATACCCTCACATCTGTCCATTTCCAGCTGTTTCGGTCTGCAGGAATGCGGCCACTTCCTCCAAGTTTGTGTGGTTTTTCCTCCTGAACAGACGCAATCTTTGGCTCAATCGCTTTAAAGTCCTGATACTTATTATCAAACTGTGTTTATACACTAAAAGAGATAGAATTTCCTTGTTACTAAAGCCGATTCTGAAGCACGATTTCATCTACACAAGGCATCTTGTAGAATCAGAGCCTAAATGCGAAACAGTTTGATTTAGCTATATCAAAATTTCAACTTTATTCTGAAATATTGTCTTTATTCTCAAAATTTTGACTTTTTTCTCAAAATTATACTTCAACTTTATTCTTGAAATTTTGACTTTTTTCTTGAAAGCAAAATAAAAAAAATCCTCCTTTTATTTATTGTTTTCTCTGATGTGGCCCTAATACTCCGTCATAGAGACACCTACTGTAATGTACTGAAAATATAAGATGCAAATACTGGCAGTATATCCTTTTAATTACACTTGGATACATGTTACACGGTAAAAGGCTGACTGCTGAATATGAATGGCTTCAGCTCATCATCCTGGCAGGGCGACTGTTCTCTTTATCCCGTCTGGTCGCTGTCATGCGAGCAGAGCCTCCTCNATCCTGGCAGGGCGACTGTTCTCTTTATCCCGTCTGGTCGCTGTCATGCGAGCAGAGCCTCCTCGTGTCCCCCGGCCCTAACTAGCTCCCTAAAGTCATTATCTGCATGATTGAGGGCTAGATTGAATAAAGGCCATGTGCATTTAACCCCTGAGAGTGTGAAATTGGAGAAGGGCCAACTGTGGTGGGGCACAAAAAGGGGGTATGACGGGGTTAGGTCGAGGTATGGTCGATATGGCTACCGCAGCTGAAGTGACAACTGTAATGAAGCACCGACTGGCCCGTGAAGCCCGAGTTCTGTTCAGCTACGGTCGTAATACAAGCTGTTGAAAAGATTGTACCACTGGTTTTGCATGTTTCAACTCATTAACCGTGAAATACATTTACATTACTGCAGACTGTTTTCTCAGTCATACCTCATGTTTGATTGATCTCCTTCCTCCCAGGCAGCCATTGGTTTCTGTTCTGTTCACCGCAGAGATGATTTTTAACCTTTTCTATTGTTGTATAGTCATGTGTTGCAAGCAGGGACTCTTAAAAGGTTCTTTGGTGGTGTGTTCAAGGACACTCCAAGCAGCTGCTGTCAGACAGACAAGAATTTCAACACCAAGATCGATTCCTTCTGAATATGTTAGATACTCCAGGGTCTAAAGTCACGACACATGGTCCAACATGGACGCTCCAGCTCCAGTATGAAAAACTTTTGCTGTGGTTCAGTCTAGACTGATGAGGTTTGATACTTCTGCCCAGAAGGCAAGAAAAAAATGTGAAAAGTGGATAAATGATCAGCAGATGTATAATGAGCTAAACCTGCAAAATCACCAGAATGGTCCTTTAAAGCAATACCAGTTACAATATATGAGTCAAACAGCCTCTGACTCATGCATGTGGAAACACAATCACACCATCACACTGCATTCACACATACGTCATCCGAGCTAATTCATTTCTCTCGCCTGCCATTGTTTCATGCCACAATTAGCCACGCTTTGTTTAGCCTAATGCATTTTTCCTGACGTTTTCAATTAGGAAAGATTGCAGCACAAAAATAACTAATTGGGGGATGAGAATGAAGAGCACCTCGTGCTATCACAGCGACCTAATTGGCGTAATTTAGTCTGGTTTGTATCACATAGTTTCGGGGTGATCCAGGTAACAAACACGTTGATTGTATGATTACCTGATCTGTTTCCATTCATGTAAGGTGGCAGCATTCTTACGTCGTATAATTCCGAGCGTCGTCTAAAAATTGGACGTGTATCATGACTTCTTAATGAATCAGCCTGCCTATGTCATGCCTTATTACTCCTGTTGTTTAGTTTCATAGAAGGGTGTTAAATATTCATGTGAGACATATGTACATTTCACAACGAATCTGGTTCAAAATTTCACCTCCTCCTCCTCCTGCATTAATGAGTGATTGGCTCTCGTTACTGCAGAGGCAGCATCTCTTCCCGCTTTTCAACCACAGGCCATCCTCTAAAGTTCCGAGTTCAGCATGGCCGCTTTATATGCAAGCTGCAGAGACATCTCCTGACCACCATTTCACCCAGCTCAGCTACAAGCGTGTGTGAGTGCGTAGGAGGAAGAGTGTGTGTGTGCTCTGAGAAATTTCACAGACGTGCGGAGGAAGAATGAAGCTGCACAAAGAGACAAACAAGTCGCTGGGAGGAAGAATTGGCAATGACAGTTAAAGCGTATCCAACGTGGGCTTTTGCTTATGTTTGTGTGCATGCAAATTAGACAACGCTGCGTAGAGAATGAATGAAGAAAAGGAGAAAAACGGAGGGATTTTCATACTGCGTGAGACAGTAGAGTCACTATTGGGATTCCTCATTGAGAACCAGCTGCTAATGAGAGAGTAGGCAGAGAGAGGGCAAGCTGCAGGTTGCCAGCAGAGGTCAGAGCGAGGGTTGATTGCTATGCAGGTTGCAGGTAAAAGGTCAGGATCGCTCTGCATTTGATGGTGTGGAGGGAATCTAATGAGCTACACCATGTACAGAACTCCGCTTCAGCCCAAAATACACCCATTAATGGTCGCTTTCAGTTGGAAGGAATCATTTCCTGACGCGAGGACCACCGCAGAGCGACTGAAGCGGTGCGTCTGACACTAGGACATGCTTTTGATGATGGACGGATCAATACCAAACAATTCATACTGTGATACCTGGTTTTGTTTTTGCAAAATATTGATTTGCACAGGAAGATGAAACCTGCATAATCGATGCATTCTCAAAACGATTCTTCTTTTTCTTGCATTTATTGCTCCATTGCAACCATGTCGCAGCATTATCGCCAGCTACTGTCAAAGAATAGACCTGCAATTTTCATGCATTTTATACCTCCAACAGTGCTTTGCTTTACTCGTTGGCTAAATGTGTGTTCCTAGAAATATTGATTTTTTTTTTTTCAAATCTTTATTTTGGTCTGTAATACACAAAAAACAAAATCAACATAAAAACAAATATGTGAATTCTCCCAACAAATACGTCTCCAAAACACACAACCCGAAAAAAATAAAACACCTCACCAATGAAAAGGTGTAGGCTGAAGTCAAAGCTTATTACACCTACCCTTCTCACATGTCAACATTTACTAAACATCATAAACATTATTAATGTGCGCCTTATAGGCAATAATCCACATCATCTCAGCAATAATTGCATAACATTTATATATATCCATGTGATTCCAACAAAACACTGAAAATGTTAGAATGACCAATTCTGACCAGTATTCAGAGCAGTCAGACCAATATTTCTTCATACTTTTTCAAAACATTTAATTTAAACATTTTCTTAAATTTAACCATTGTTTTACAAGTTTTTAAATCATCTTCAAGCTTATTCCATAAATTAACCCCTTTAACTGAAATGCATCTATTTTTCAAATCTGTTCTTACTTTGATTTAGCATAGAAGCTAATATTAAACTGTTACATGATTTTCTATGCGTTTAATCTATTCCATGAAAAGTACATTCAGAAGTTTTTAATCATAAAGACTCGGTGTAGTTATTGGTATCAGGGATGTCTGCCTTGGTATCACCTGGTGTCTGACTAAAACTAAAAACAAAAAGTTGTGTTATTACCCATCCTGTAAAAATATTTAAAAGTGTTTTTACACTTAAATGCATCCAATATTAAACTTTCCCGCAGTTAAAATACATTTTTGGTCGAAACGGATGCTGTTAAAGGTGGTAACATCAGTCTTAGCTAACACGTGTTCAGATGGACATGTGTTCAGGTTAACGTGTGCTTGTATGTTGTCAGCATGTTGCTCCATTCTCCTGCTCAGCGTCTGAAGGCAGTACGTCTTCTTCACATCACGTGAAGCAACGTGGTTTTCCACACATTGTCTTGAGGTTGCCATAAGTTTTCTTGGTTTATGAACCAAATGATGATAGGAAAGTCATAAAATTTTGCTATTGTTTCATGTAATTTAGTTTTTCTTGCATAGTAAACTTTTTCCTGTTTTAATTGTATTTCTTCCGTCCATTTTTGACTAATGAACAGAGTGAGTGTTCTCACAAGACTTTTGCAGCTATATTTTCTACAGTTGGATTTTTTTCCTGTTTGAAATCAAACCAAGCAGTAAATGCAGCATTAACAATTTAGCCTCTGATTCGGAATTGGCTGCATGTCTGAAAATGCCCAAAGTCGTCAGAATAAATCCTTTGTGCATGTAATTCAGGAATTCATGAAATCTCAGCCCATTAATAAGACGATCTGTTGTGTCGCGTGAGAAAAAGCACCAAATCCAGCCCAGATTGAGCAGTAAGAGCAGGTTTGGAACAGCAGCCAGAGAGCAGCATGTAGCCTGGAGACCTTGTTAGCCTCTCCCCTCTGATCAATGAAGAATGACAATGCCACGGGCGAGGCACAGTCCCATGGGTGCTGCAGTCAGCCAACGCACACCCTCAGCACTACCCACCCAAACCGGATACTGTGTCAAAGACCAGCAGAAACATGGAGTTGCTACGCAGACCTTCATGTAGAATCTTTAAGATGTCATGTTTTATGTCTGGATGATTCTCACAGGGGCTTCACGGCTAAGTGCGTTTCTGTGAATCTAAGCCTGAGTGATGAGAGTCTGGATGAGCTGTCGAGAAGTCTAAAGGCTGTAGTTCTCTTCATTCAAAAATGGAAAAAAAATGTGATTCAAATAACTGATCTACTTGCCTTAAGGTAAACTAAAGCACAGTGTTCCATGTAAGACTCTACATTTCCCAGATTCTGCACATAGGATTTGTGTGGGACTGTATAATGCAAAACCGCCTGCATTCATGTCATATGAAGTTATATGTCAACATATAACAGATGAGCAGCACCACTGAAAATAACCATGTTTTCCCTAGAGGATGGTCTTCTGTGCTAGCTTGCCCTCTAGTGTTTGGAAAATGTGGACAGGTAATGAGTTTTAACATTTTCATGAGGGTGGACACTTTCAAGTTATTTTCTCTTTGATATGGCGCAGATCAGGGTTCACGAGGTGACGAATCAGGCGATGTTATTTCTGCCATCCTGCAGATATCCTTTCAGATAAGATTTATTTCTACACTCATCTTTATGAGTCTGAGCTGCTTTGGGCAGCACTGTGGGTCAAGTAGTAGAAACTGATTAAGAAGAATAACAGCTGCTTGATTCACATGCAGTTTCACTTAATAAAAGAAGATGCTACTGTATCTTTCCATTGTGCTCCACAAAGCAAAGTTTTGTTTGTTTGTTTGTTTGTTTTTTACCTATAAAGGTGATTTTAAGGTGCTGGATGCTTTAAAAAGCAGAGAAATTCATGGTAGAAACACAATCAAGCCTATAAATATTGTGGCCATTGCACAAAGCTTGTATATACTTTTCCAAAAGAGATTACAGTTTTGAAGGCTATAATTAAAGAAGTAGTGGCATGTTGACGTATCTCTGCTCGCTAAGAAGCAGGATGATTGGCTGAGCAGAACGAGCCCTTAAGCATTCACGTGAAGCTGTTACGCTTTAACCTTTTTACATATTCGCCACACGTCACATGTTCAGTGAGGGCATCAAAAGAAGAGGACATCTCATGCTTTGAATGTTTAGGCCAATGAACTTTGCCATTTCTCCAGCTGGATGAGAATTTAAATGTTTTGGACAAGGTCAGGACATTTGGCTCATTGCAGGCATCAAGGCTCCGGCATTATGACAAGCTGGGCCATAACAGTCTAAGAGACGCGCGGGTTAATTAGCGGGATTCCTTGCCACCATTTCCTTGCACCAGCGACTAATTTAACAGCTTTATTACTGCAGCTTTCTGCCTAATTAAATTGCTCTAATCTTATTTGCAAAGTATTGTGAGGTGTAAGCTCAAGGTGCTCCCATGAGATTTAGTTTTGTCGTAACGCTACGAAAGGGAAACTGGTGAGAAATGCACGTAAATGTATATTACATGTTTATAGAAACACAAACTATCAGGTTATGTTGCTGAAATTAAAAGTAATTTAGTACATATGAGTTTACTTAAGTTGCAAGTAGTTCCAATATTAATACTTTTTGCTGCTTTCACATTATATTCACAAAGAAATTCTGTGTTTTACTGCACAGCATTTATCTGTTAAAAGGTACTTTTTCAGATTTACATTTTACATTCATTATGAGATAAACTCATAAATTGTTTCCTGTAAAACCCCGTATTTGCATTTTAGAAATTATCTCAAGAGTTTTAGAAAAGAAAAAGCTCTGAGAATTTAGTCAAGTTTAGTTTATTCCAACTGAGCTGAAGGCATAAAAATCCCCCAAATTTGGAGATGTTAGGTTTTCCAGTGGGCATGGGTGGAAAACTTGTATCTCCATTTGAGCGTGAAAAATTTCCGTTTTACCAGTCATATAATGAAAATAGTCCCCACTCGGTTATTTGTCATTCAGTTTCTTCTGTTCATGTTTATTTTTTAGCAGGCTGAAAGGTGCTGAGAAAAGTTAACAAAAGCTATTAGAACACATGAATCAGGTCTAGAAACACATAAAGTAGCTCAAATCGGATATGAAAAATCAAGTTTGACTTATTTACACTGCTCAGAAAAAAATCAGATCTGTGTCTCATGCAGGCAAAAAAAAAAAAAAAAAANAAAAAAAAAAAAAAAAAAAAGAAATTCTGATTTGGGCCATTTCATCCCTCATGCTTTTCCACATTCACAACTTCAAGCAATTTAACGTTTCCAAATCACCAAACCTGATGGCTTTGGACGTGGCAGGAAACCGGAGCAGAGGAAACTGACTGAGACACGGCGAGAACATGCAAACCCGAAACACCCGCCAAAAATTCAACCCCAATTTTTGGTATTTTTAATATCTCGTTCCGACATGATATTTCAGGCTGTTGGGTGAAAAAAAACAAAAAAAGACTTGTTTTTGCAGTTTTGTGGATTTTCATTATGGATGCAGTCAGGGTTGGATTGGGATCCTAATTTTTACTGGGACTTCAAAGTGTCTAGCAGAGGGGAGGGTGTGTGTGTGTGTGTGTGNGGGGGGGGGGGAGGAGTATGGCCAGATGAAAATGCCAAGGTGGGGTGAATAGGTCCATAATTGTCTGCTGTTTCTCCGCGCCGACAAAATTATGAAAGAAGAAGTTGTTTGCTTAGTTTAAGTTAATTTTAATTAATATTGCATTGTGCAGTGCAAAGGCTACTGGCCGGCCCACCGGGAAAAGTCCCGGTGGGCCCTGGATGCAGGACTCCATATATATATGTTAAAGCATCAATAAAGTAACTGTATAACAGTACTCAAAATGCTCACAATACTCACAATGAGTATTTTTTACTTTTTATAAATTATGTTTTGTTTTTTAAATGAATTTCAAGAAGGCTGTAAAAGGGTTGTTATGTTCTCAATCATGTTACCCCTATGGCTTACCATTTTAAATTATTTTATTTTTAGTTTTTCACTTTCTTATTTTCCATTTTTGTCTTGTAATTGAATTATTTTCATGCACCTTATGGAGAGCTGCCCTGTTCAAGCCCCATGAAGGTTTTTTGCAGCTCTCCTTCACATTTTATTTTTACTTTTTTTCATTTCTGACATTTTGTATTTTTNAGGTTTTTTGCAGCTCTCCTTCACATTTTATTTTTACTTTTTTTCATTTCTGACATTTTGTATTTTTATTTTTATTTTTATTTTTGTATGTGTAAACTAATAAAAACTAAAGAAAAAAAACTAAAACTAAAAAACTAAGCTGAGTAGTTTAACCTAAGTTAAATAGTTTTCTTTAAGTATATTTGTTTACTCCTTCCACTGCTGGTTAAAAGCAAAATGAAATGGAAGGAATAATAACGTTACATACATTCTAACCACAATGTCACAACTGGTGAAAACCATGAAATTAGCAGAGAAGGCCTCATAGTCAGATAGCAGGAAGTGAATACTTGTCAAATAGCAGACTAAAATCCTTAAGAGACCACAACATAGTGCTTCAGCTGACAAATGTTCAACCTGACAAAGTAAAATTAAAACCAGCCACTGACAGTGTTTATCCCTCTGGCAACCTGCTGAGCTGCTGGGTTGCTGAGAGACGGCGGAGTTGGTTGACTTCTCCTGGTGACAGAAGCCGCTGTCAGACAGACCATCACTCACTGTAATGGTGTCACCAGCTGAATGCTGCTTCTTGGAGTTCTCGGGAACCTTAAGCTCCGTAAGGTGCCCGAGAGATCCGAACGCACGCAGAAGTGCAGGCTGTCACGCAGTTTTTGCTCGGCTTACACCGTTAATTAGCTTTGCTGCTGCAGCAGGATCTGCAACAAGTTTCTGGCTATTTGAACTAACCTGGGAAGGATGAGTGAGTGACTAGAGCGATTACACATCGCTTCCGTTTGGGTTTTTTCATCGTTCTACACAGGATTTGTGCAGTAAGACCATAATTCATCAGCGAGTAGCTCCACTGGAGGAGCTGGAGATTAAGTATCTTACTTCAGAAGCAAAGTGTTGCTAATTAATTTCTTATTTTCATTTAGGATTCTATTTTGAAACCTTTGAAATGCTTTAATGTGCACATTAATCTTGCTGGGGCTCTGATATGCACATCTCATTAAAGGACCGTATCGTGTTTTTTTTTTTTTTTTTTTTTTTTTTTGCATGTTTAAGCCCAATATACATAATCTACAATATATTAACATTACGTTACTGACAACCATTTCTCAAAACAAACTGATAGAGCGGTAAATATTAGAATTGTTTTTCCTACCTTTCAGACTAGCATTGGTTTCAGTTCATTCCAATATGCTATTAAAATCAACTAGTAGAGATTTGAAACATGCTTGAGATAAATAATCATCACAGTGAACAAGACACCCATAATTTTTTTTTTTTTTTTTTTTTTTTTTTGTTAAATTAACTTTATTTAGCCAGTTCAACAAAATGTATGTCTCCGCCGAGGAATATAGTCCCAGAAGATGACAGCTTTTATCAAAAAATTTAAAACGGCCATTCCTTCAGCATTCATACACACGTGTTAGCATGCAAAATGTTAGCAGGCAAAACGTTGAATTTTAAGGTGGGTGTATCGCCAGAACATTTGATTTTGAAAGATTAGGAGATTTGGCAAAATAATAGAAAAACTAAAATGCAGTTCTATGTTTTTGAAAATGGTTGTCAGTAACTTAACATGTATGCAGACAGTATTTAATGGGTTCAGTCATGCAAAATCACCAGTATGGGCCTTTAAATTTAAGGAACATTGCGTCTATAGTGTATTATTCCACAGATTAGCCTTGGATTAGCTTTTACTATTGATTGCACTTGCGCTTTACGCCGTAACTGCTGTGTTGTAATGAAAGCCTTACATTACAAACGTGCATGTTTTACGCCTGTGATAAACACGGAGCATATCACCAGCAACACACTCAAAACCACAATCAAAATCTTGAAATCACAGTGGGGGTTCTGCCACGTACTGCTCCGCTTATAAGAAAATTATCAGTGCTGAATCTCCTGCAGCGGATTCTAACTTGGACTAAAATATTGTTTAAATTACTGTGGGAGTGTAATAGCAGCTGGGGTTTATCTATTTATGCAAACTAAAACACCTGCAAGTCGCTATGTAAATCATTCAGATTGTCTGTAACCTTGAAACTCTTTCATTTTTTTTCCCTCTTTCAATGGAGATGTCTTCACCACAAAAGCCTGATTTGGTTTGAGGACGGACTGATGTCCGCTTGGCATCGTAGACGGTGTCAGTTGGACAATGATAAAATACAGTGGACTTGTCAGGAATTGCATTGGTTGTTGTTATCAGGGTAATTCATTGTTGGGATGTACTGAAGCCTTGCCATGTCCTTCTGGGGACGGTGCCATTCATGCTGATAGGATTGGCAACAAACTGCGACAGGTTTCATTGTTGACAGACGCTGAGTGAAACACTTGAGACGACTGAAAGCGACCACAAGTCACCTGGATCCTGTTTACTTTGTGTCTCGCTTCTTTCCATGTCAACAAACAACATATATATAGTAAGTCAAGCATGTAGCCAGAGAAAAACATACATGCTATCCCACACACACACACATACAGCTTTATATGTCTCTTCATACACAACTTGTGTTATTTCTACCTTTAAACGGCCAGCTCAGCCAGCCGGCAAAAATCTCCCACCTGGAATCCAGCCATGCAGATAATTTCAGTTTTATTTGTTTGAGACATCCACTGCTGAGATTTCTGCTGCTTTCCCAATACAATGAAAAGTCAAAACAATTTCATTTCAAAGTATTGAAAATAACATCTTTTTTTTTTATTTTTAGCAGCAGCAACAGCAGCATGACTTCCAAAAACAATGCCCTGGTTACTCTGGACAATCCACAGACTTCACATGAGCAGATTTCATCACTTTACTTCTTCAGTGGAAAATAGAAAATGCAGGAGAAAGTGGTTCACAGTGAGGAATTAGCAAATTAAACTGAATCTGTCTACCGTATCTACTCGACTGTAAGCTGATTTTGACCTGCAAATTTAGATTTTTAAAGAAAGCCGTGTATAAGCCGACCCCCCTGATGTTGTTGCATCTATTTATTTGTTTAGCAAATTACCTGTTTATCTGGGTATTGTCATAGTATTCCTCTGATTTTCTGAAAATAATCCATGTACTGGTACCAGTAAACAGCTGATTACCGTAACTGACATTAGCTGACATTAAGTTTTCCTCGTCTGAATCGCCAAACAGTTCATTCCAGTCCTGCTCTGTGTAATGTTGTATCTTATCTCAAGCTTCTTGCTAATAAAGCACAAAACATGATGTTGAATGAGACTATCAAATAACGGTGCCATACCGGTAGAGGAAACAACACTTTTATAGGTCATCTCTGATTGGCCTATTCTTTTGTCTTTGACCAATCACAACAGCGCTTACTGGCTGCTGCAAAATGTGCTGGATAAGATGTTTAGTCAGGAAATATCTCATTCCAAGGTATGATTTAAACTAGTTTCCATGGGTAGTGGTAATGGGTAGTATTTCCTGGAAATTTTGTTCTCTGGGATCAAATTTGAATTTCTCATGTATAAGCCGACCCCCAATTTGCTTTGTGAAATCTGGTAATAAAAACTCGGGTTATACTTATACTCAAGTATATATGGTACATGGCTTGATAGAACTACAGGTAACTGGAGAATTGTAATGTGAATGGAAAATAATACGCGTTTGTGCATCTGCTCTGCAAATCTGGCAACAATGCACATGTTGGGTATCAAAAACGCACCTCGTAAGTCACATGATACGAAGGCCGGGTTCGACTACACGACTTTAGAAATCCCCAACTTGTATAACTACTCAAATTTCACAACAATCTTTCAAGTAGTCATGTCTTGACAACGTTGTGGCGTGCACAGGACACGACATGCACAAATTAAAGAGAAAAATAAAGATCTGTCACCTTGGAGATGAATGACGTCTGAAATTGGTATTTATGAAACCTCATTTCATTTGAAAAGTGAAAACATCTAAGAGGTCTCCATGATTTTTCCAATATGGGCCCAAACAATGCGGAACTGCTTCTGTTCATGTAGCATGTGCACTATGAAAAAGAAAAAAAAGGTGGAAAGTCAGAATGTGGAGGAGTTGTGTTGTTTTTGTCACGTCCGCCTTGTTTGCTGTTCTCATTGGAGTTGTTGTAGATCTGCTGAAAAGCAAATTTTGCACCTAATTTTTCCAAAATGTTTGTAAATGTCAGGTTGTGTAAAATGCTGCAGGACCGGTTGAAGAGTGGCTCAGCCTGATGTTTTTACCCAAATCAGAACAGTTTGTCCACAACTGGAGAGTCTGAGCTAAGGGACCATACCACCCATTTTGCATGTTTGAGCCTAATATAATAGGCTCAAACATGCAAAATAATATAATGTTTGAGCCTAATTAATTTTTGTAACGTTACTGACAGTCATTTCCCAAAGCATACTACTGGAACGGTGAATTAAATGTTTTTCCTACCTTCCAGACCGCCATTGGTTTTTCAGTGTATGCTGGTACACTATTAAAATCAACTGGTTGATACTTGAAATATTCTTGGGATAGGTAATCCATCATCACAAACAACATGTGTATTCAGGTTTGTTTAGAAATTACATAATTTTAGCGTTTAAGTGCAATAAAAAGCGTGGAGTGAATGTATGCCTCCACTGGGGAATATAGTCCCAAAAGAAGACCTGCATTTATGGAAAAATTTAAACGACCGTGCCTTCATAATTTTGCGTAACTATTATCAAGTGAAACATGGATTTTTAAGGTGGGTGTATCACTTGAATGTTTGATTTTGAAAGATTAAGAGATTTTGCAAAATATCAGAAAAGCTGAAATACAGTTTTATTCTTTGGGAAATGATTGTCAGTAACGTAACATGTATGAAAATTTAATATAATAGGCTCAAAAAAGCAAAATGGGTGGTATGGTCCTTTAAATCATGTCACCTGAGCTTGGCTGAAGCTGACGTGTGAATTGAGAAAAAAGAGATCTGAAGTCTTTATGTCCTGTTTATTGCATTTTTATTTATGGTCTATTGTTACCTTCTGCAGTGACCATTTTTTCCCACCCAGGGATCAATAAAGTTAATCTTATTTAACACTGCCATCCTCTTCATCCTCTTCCTCCTCCTCCTCCTCCTACTGTCACTCCACACACTCACACACCAACTATTTATTGACGTCCCCATCAATACTGTTGAGACAGAAGGACATGAGCACACATACACAAAAACACAAACCATTAAACTGCCAAGCATGTCTTATTCTGCCAATCTCTCTCTCTCTCTCTCTCTCTCTCTCTCTCTCTCTCTCTCTCTCTCTCCCTCTCTCTCCAGCCTTATAAAATGAAAAGAGAAGCCTCTTAAGTTCCAGCACATTGCATTTGTGATGAGACCAGCGGGCAATCATCGCTCGTCTCCGCCAGTGAAATGAGCCCAAAATTGTGAAGAAAAGAAGGCCGTTTTGACAGGCGCGGTACAAATACAATGCGATAGAATCTCAATGAGGCCTGAAAGAGGGAATGCATAAATAGATTAGATTGAAGGGACTGGCGCCACACAGAAAGCAAATCTAATTATGAGGCGGCTGTGTCTCCTGATTTACGAATAGGGAAAGCTCATCTCTACCGAGCGGAACCTGCTGGATCCAGTGGGACAACAGAAGCCATCAATGGAGAGATAGGGCGAGATAGAGAGAGAGATTGGAAGGCATATTTTTCATCTTGTGACGTGAGGAACAAAGACCCAGGTGCCAATGTCATCTTAAAACAGAAATGGGCAGCCAACTGTAATAAATATGGCAGCTGTTCAGCTCATCGTGGCGCCCATAATGTTGCAGACAAGATCTGGCTAGTTAGGATGTCTGAAATCTGTTTTTCAGTGAAATCCACTCACTGCATGCTGCAGCGTGATGGGATTTCCACTGGGTTCCATTCGGCTGCAAAGTGGGTTAATGGAGCACTTACTGTCTTCATGGTTTTGTTAACCATAAAGTTATCTAGATGGACTCCATTTTCTTAATTTAGCTAAATATAGGTCAGTTGTAATGTTTCCATCCAAATGAAAAGTCACCTCACTGCAGGGAGCGGAAAATATATGCCAGTTTATTTTAGGATGGGGGTATAGCAATTAAAATTCATTTTATAGTAATTACACAGAATCGAATTAAACACAGAGCTGTTCCTCCAAGGAAAGTATAATGCATGTATGTAATTGAAATATTCAGGCATCTTAATGGGTCACATAATTAAATATGCATTAGCGGAGCAGTGGCCCTATCAGTCAAGAACAGAGGAATTTACTGGCAACCAGAGTCCACACGAGCCATGTTCCAACGAAACATACGTGATGAAATAAATATCGCTTTTAGATGTTGTTATAGTGCTTGTATTAATTATAGATGCTAATGCAAAGAACAGATAAACACTCAAATGTCACATACTGTTATCAGTATTAATTGTTATTCGTATCATTTTCATCAATGAGATGTATTCGTGTTGCAGCAGTGAACAGTTAGAATGCACCCAAAAAACAAAAGATGGTATTTTGAGTGTGAGCTCTCTCAAAGATATGCAAATGAAGTTCGATAAAAACCCAACTCAATCGAAGGCCAAATTGAATGAATTAAAATGAGGGTTTGCTTCATTTGTTTAGAGGAACGTTCAGGGCGTTCATTAGCTTATGTCTATCCGAACACGCTGCAAACTCTAGCTTCCTGGTTTGATGCTATATGACCCCCTGCAGCTACAAAGTTCCCTTCAGCAATCTGAATAATAAAAGAGAGGCATACACACACACACACACACACGCACACACTTCAAAAAACAATCACTGCAGAACCACTGCACTTATATTAACTCCTGCTTGGTACTTCAAGGATATTATATATAATTCAGTCAGAACAGAAGAGGGTAGAAATGAAAAATTGATTTGTGAAATGTAGTGGAGACTTCTTTTTTTCATTTTCTACTTCTCAACACACAGCTGCCTTTTTGTTTCAGCAATGGGTGACTTGAAGAAGGAGCGGTGATGGGATTTTAATGAGACCGCATGCAGCAACAACTGCAGCCTGCATGGATTTCATAATATTAATTTCTGCGCATATGTCTGAGTGCTTGTGTGTTTGTGTTTCAGATCAGCTGCATGCATCCATCACCACATTTCTAATTATTTCTAATTGATCGTACCAACGGTTATCTACAAATTGCAATGAAAATGCTCAATCTGTCAGGGTTCTTTCCACCTGTTAAACATCTTACATCTTTATTATCTCTGCAGTCTCATTCTGAAAGGCATTCAAAATGGCCACATGACCCCTGACCTCTCTTCTCCCCCACAACACCAGTCCCAGGTGGAACATTGGGCCGTGCCACTGACTATGACCTCCAACATGCC
Source organism: Lucifuga dentata (assembly GCA_014773175.1). NCBI lineage: Eukaryota > Metazoa > Chordata > Actinopteri > Ophidiiformes > Bythitidae > Lucifuga > Lucifuga dentata. The sequence continues at coordinate 120,572 of VXCM01004514.1, read as the reverse complement.
CTCTACCCACGGTCCTGTGAGCGCTGTCGGCTGTGATAGAGTGGCTAGCTGGGAGGCAGAGTCCAGAGTGNACCCACGGTCCTGTGAGCGCTGTCGGCTGTGATAGAGTGGCTAGCTGGGAGGCAGAGTCCAGAGTGGGTGACCATGGGTGTGGTTTTCCACCGGGTGGGTGAGTGATGGGTACCCCACAGGTCTGCCAGGCAGCAGGTGGAGTCAGTCAGCTCTGCAGCCCTGACCTTCAAACTGCTGTTATCATTCAATCTCGCTTTCCTGGCTTCAACTGTTGGTTCCAGGCCACATAAAGACCAAAACTGAATCAAAAGGTTAATGCCAGGTCTCTTCCAGAAAGTATATTTGGATGAAATCGTGGCTTTGATTCTTCATGGATTCTGCATCTGGGAAAAGAGCATTTACCTCTGCGAAGAGGTAAATGTAATCTATTGGGATCTGGTTGGCTGGTTGGATGATTTTTTGGTTGGCTGGTTGGTTGTAAGATGGATAGATGGTTGGTTTTTGGATGGTTGGTTTGATGGTTGGTTGATTGGTTGGTTGGTTTGATGGTTGGTTGTTGGTTGGTTGATTGGTTGGTTTGTTTGATGGTTGGTTGGTTGGTTATTGGATGATTGGTTGGATTCTTAGCAAGATTACTCCAAAGTCATGATCCTATTATTAATATGTGAAATAAATATCAAAACCATTTGCATTCTACTGAATCAGCATCATTTCAGTTACACATTAGTGTTTGTTGTGTGTTTGTAGAGCTATTTATGCTCCTTGTTCAAGCATACACATTTTAGTCCGCCAGATCTGGATCCAGGCCAGATTGTACCTGTTAATCATGGAATAAATATGCCACAGGGTTTTTTTTATTGAGATTGGATTATTTCTTTTAAAGAAATTGACAAAAAAATATCATGTTCACAGGAAAGGAAAGGAGAATAGACAGACATACCCACATGAGAGAGAGAGGAAAGACACGCCCACACCTACAGGGACACGCCTACAATGGGACAGACACACCTGCTTCAGCAGAGACACGCCCACAGTGACAGGAACATGTCCACAGGCAAGGAGAGACATGCCCACATTGACCCAGAGGAGAGGAGAGACAATGGACAGACATGTCCACACCAAGAAAGACACACCCCATAAGGTGAGACACGCCCACATCTGGAGAGACATGCCCAACTCTCATCACAAGGCTTTGTTCACAAAGTGGGATGTTGAATTGTTTAATCTCAATTTGTGCTTCAATCTTGTTAAATGGGTGAGAAATTAAATGGGAAAATTCATTTGATCTGTTACCACAACTTAACTTTTTATGAATAAATTAAAGAATTAGATTTTAAACGAGTTATAAGTGTGAGTTGAAACAATTACCACTATTATTGTGTCAACACAGGTCATTAAAATTAAGTTGGCAATTCTGAAAGTGTAACAGAATTAATTAATTACTTTTTTTTGCTCTGAAGCTTGAATTTATTTAAGTAATAATTATCTAAAAATGTATTTTATAGAGTATATTCTGGATTGTCGTCAGCCAGAAGAAGAAGAAGAAGAAAAAGAAGGTAAGTGTTCAAACTGGAGGGGCTGATATGACCACCAAAAATGTTCCTATTGTATGTCTTATTACTGATTTAGAAATCATTAATCTGGGGTTTAAGACTGTGGCTATGGCGTTGTTTTGCTGGCAGATGGTAATGTGTGTATTTGCATGAAACTGAAGCTGGGCATTGGTGGAAAAAAAAACATGCATGATCAGCAAACCATCCCTGGACAAATAAAAAACAGAAAGTATGTTATCCTGGATCAGAGCTAAGCGAAGCCTCCATCCTATCCTCCACAGCCCAATGCTTAAATCCAACACCAGCTCACCAAACAAGCCTTGAGCCTGTGCACGGTGTGTATTTCCCTGAGCTGTAGACCTTGACCCCGCGTGCCACAGGCCCAAACACACTCACTCTGCCCTCATATCATGACTACCGCCACGGAGACCCAGGCAGATAAGACATGATAAATGCAGATTGTTTGCAGCATGACAGACCCATTTGTTTACAGCGGGATGGTGCTTTCACGAGGGGCAAAGCCATGCAACCCTGAATCTGAGAGGGAGGAAAGAAAGAAAGAAAGAAAGAAAGAAAGAAAGAAAGAAAGAAAGAAAGAAGAGGAAATGAAAGGTGTATGAAGTGAAAGTAGGGAAGAAAAAAGAGTGTGGAAATATAACTCATACTAGAGGACAGTATGACACAGAAAAATCCAAATTACAGCGGTGATGGTGTGATATCAGAATGGCAGTGAGCAAAGTCCATTTTTCCCTTTAGGCGGGTAGAAAGGGGAAAGAAATTGGAATGAGAGGAGTGAAAGGACATTACAAAGAGAATGGAGAAGAGAGAGATAGAAAGATGCATCCAGCACGTTCCCGTGTTTCTAATCCACTGGCTTTTATCACAGGCTGTGGGATTTATGCTTCTGCCTGACACACAGACAAAAGCTCTGGATGATACTCTCCATGGCAACGTGGTAACTAATTTTGGGGTTGTGGGTTTGGATAACACTTCAGTTATTAAATACCCGTCCAACAGCTTGCTTACTGTGTGCTCTCTGAACAGGAGACAGGATGTTTTACATGCTTTGGTTGGTGTTAATATGACCTCCTGTCAGACATAAAGTTATTCATAGAGAATATTTGTTTAGTTAGGGATCCTCACTAGATCAAAATCTAGATGTATGAGTAGTCCTTCCTGTTCATGTGTACAAAAGATGTATTTTTTAACTATTTCAATTTCCTTTTAGTGTTTATTGTGCTCAAACATGCAAAATCACTAGCGTGGTCCTTTAATGTTACATTTAAAAAAGCAGGTCTATCCATTTGTCCTGCAGATTTAGGTCATCCACATCTCTCATGATAGCTCAACTGCTGAGACGTAAAACTCATCATTAGGTTGTGAGTTCAAATCCCGCATAAACAATGTTTTTATGATTTCCATCCTGTAGTTCTCAAAGAAAAACAAGACAAATTTTGGCATTGAGACCAAACAAGAATGCTTGGATTGAATAAAATTATTCCATATTTAGTTTATTATTGTATGTTTAGTATATTATTGGCTGCCAAACTTACGGAAAAATTCACCAACATTGAACTCTATGCAAAATCTTGACTCCCATATTATGTATTATTTATGCATTATTTAATAATGCATACTGATGTTCTACTGTTAGAATATAATCTTTTTTTTTTTTTTTTTNTTTTTTTTTTTTTTTTTGCATCATTCCTCCAAGCAAAGGGCTGATCTGAATGATTCTGCTGATCTCTCATCACAAACATATATAATCCACAAATGTGCGCTTCTCTCCCTCAAAGTGATCGAAACATGCATGTGTATCTGGACTGTATACAGGGTCGGATTGGCCATCGGGAGAGGCGGGNGTGATCGAAACATGCATGTGTATCTGGACTGTATACAGGGTCGGATTGGCCATCGGGAGAGGCGGGACTTTTCCCTGTGGGCCACAGCCATTGGTGGGCCAGTGGCTTTTACACTACACAATATAATATTAATTAAAATTAACTTAAACTAAGCAAACACAGTTTTGTTGCTTTCATAATTTTCTTGGCATGGAGAAACAGCGGACAATACAGACTTATTCGCCCCACCTCCAGCATAATTGTCGTTTTCGTATATATATATATCTATATATATGGACTGTAGTTAAATCTAACTATAAAGGCAGAAATCTCTGTCTGTCTCACCAACATCTCTAGAACCCGCCACTGTATGAAGTTGAAATTCTGCAGGTTTATTGCTCATGACCCAAGGACATGCAGCATCACGTTTGAATTTGTTTGGATGAGCGGTTCTTGAATTGAGCTGTGCCGGTAAAAAGTAGTCTGTGTGGCAGGATATGCTCCGGGCGTGGCAGCATATGCTCTGATCTTGTGGCATGGTCTCAACCTGACCCTGTAGAACAAACAAAGATAGCTTACGAGGACGTGCAGAACAAAATTATGGCAGGCTGCAGCACATACCACAAAGTCCTGCCCATTCCAAATAGGCACGTTTTGAACGGGCAGTGCATTAGTCTATAATAAATGCAGCATAGAATTGTATCATCTTGTTATGGTAATGAGTTTGATCTATTATCTTATATATACAAATATTATCCTGGCAGGAAAGATGTTTAAGGTTTTTTCCCTCCCTTCTTTTATTTGTGTGTGTGTGTGTGTGTGTGTTTTTATGCGTGTGCTTGCGTGCAGCGCTGCATATCAGGCAATCAGGAACAGAAGTGTATGAATAATTGTAGGTTTCAGCTGTATTACTGCAAAGAAATGAAAGTGATTTCTCATAGTCGGGAGCTTTTCTTGTTTTGTATGTCATTGCCTTGAGGAAAAATGGTACAAGAAAGCGAGAGAAAGCAGAGGAGACAGGAGACGGAGCCAAAGCATGCCAGATGATCCAGCTTATAACACTGACTTCCTCTCTCTGCCTTGTTGATTGCATATTTTTGTCAAACTTATCTTTGCGAGGCTTTTCATCTTCAACATAGTCATTAAAAGGTGGAGTCACTGCCACCCTGCACTAATTTACATCTCCTTTTCTTAGAGGCTCCTGCACCGTATTCTGATCTAAGAAATATTGCTGGGACACCTGCATAATTAGTTTGAGAAATCTTGTCACTTGAATCTAATTTAAAATTATTTTGCTGCCAGGACTTCTACAGGCCTTATGAATAATGAGATAAATCGCACTGCTCTGCAGATTGTAAATTGGGCGTTTTACCTTATAGCACTTTTGTTTAAAGCCCAGCTCACCGTGAAACACCTTTGACTAACGCAGACTCACCACACACTCTAAATGAGAAGTGATTGACTGCTTAATTGATACTCTCTTTTGCCCATATGTAAGCTGCTATCCCAGCAGCCTGCAATTATTGATGAATTACCATATCATCAATATTTCAGTCATCTCTAGGTAACCAAAAAAAGAAAGACTATAATGGGCTGCAATCTGTAAAATATTCAGAGAAGAGATCCCTTAGCCTGACTCCTTATGCGTTGAGGGAGTAAACGTTCCTGAGCACCAGCATCTTTTTCTCCCATTACCAGGAGGGCAGCTGTCCCCACCGGCTCCCGATCGACAGGGGAGTCAGACGTTGTGAAGGACAATTGGCAACGTATGAAAATTTAATCAGGGCCATGAATTAATCAATAAAAGAGGGAGGATAAATGAAGCAGGCGCATGCACCTAAATGATGGCCTGGGAGGCCCCATGGCACATTGCTGCGCTTACTCTCTGAATAAATCACTTCCTGTGAAGGCCTGGAGTGTCCTGCGGTGTCACTGTTCCCACTCAGACGTGTCTCCCTGCTGGATCTCGGCTGCGTGGATCTCAAGGCCGCGACGGAGAGCAGGGAGCTAAGTCTGTGCTATTCACCTCACCAAAATAGACTCGCTTAGAATATTTATCACACACAGCCTGGTTAATTTCTTATGGGAGCCAATTTGGAGAGAGCCTTGCATGTCAATGCCATGCAATTAAGTGTCTTAACCCTGTGTTGTTTCTGATTGCTATGTTCTGTAGCGTGTTGTGTGTTAATTGTTAGGGTCTCAGTCCCAGGGGAGGGCTTTATACTTTCCTCTGTCCATAGGCGCATTAATTTACACTGTATGTGTCTTGACTATAATTACAGGCTACACCACTCGGATTCATATGCCGTCATGGCGCCACGGGAGGCTGATGGGTTTTTACGGTTGGCTGTTGGTGTAATTGTGCAGTTTTTGGAACTTGATTACTAGTCTGTGTCTAAGCAGTGCAGTGATATTATGTCCTCAACACAGTCTTGTGAGATGATAGGAAACCGTGGCAACAAGACGATGCACAACTGACCACAGAAACACCACAACAAGTATCAGTAAAGAGTTGAGTGTTAACCGCCTCCCTGATGAGCTGAACGCTGAGGATCCTCTTTATGTTCACACATATTCGGGTTTACTTTGCTAACAGGTGAATGCAACACTGAAAATGTGAGGGAGCCTGGCGTGGTAAATGGCAGCAAAGACATATCAGCAGGAAGTAAGTCCACATCAAATCAAAAATGCGATGCTTGTGGAGACAGAAAGGCACGATGAGAAATATGTGTTTTCTCAGATGCTGTATAAATTTATTATATGGGCATGGCATTGTATGATGGAGATAGAAATACATAGAGGTAGAGATGGAGATAAAGAGAGATGGAGGTGGACATATAGAGAGGTAGAGAGAGGCAGATAGGGAATGGGAGAGAGGAGAGAAATAGAGATAAAGGTATAGAGAGAGGTGGGTTGAGAGATAGAGTAGAGATAGAGAAGCAGAGAGATAGATATTGAGATAAAGGCAGATAGAGATAGGGATGGATAGATGATAGAGAGAGAGAGAGAGAGAGAGAGAGAGGAGATAGAGAATCAGATAAGATAGAAAGGCAGAGAGGTAGAGATGAGATAGATATCCAGATAGAGATAGGGATGGATAGATAATAGAGAGAGGAGATACAGAATCAGATGGGGATAGAGAGACAGAGTGGAGATATAGAATCAGATAAGATAGAGAGTAGCAGAGAAGGTACATATTGAGATAGAGACAGATAGAGATAGGGATGGATAGATGATAGAAAGATAGAGAGAGTGGAGATGGAGAATCAAATGGGGATGGAGAGACAGAGGCAATTAGAGATAGATATCCAGATAGAGATAGGGATGGATAGATGATAGAAAGATAGACAGTGGAGATAGAGAATCAAATACGATAGAGAGAAAGGCAGAGAGATAGAGGCAGATAGAGATAGGGATGGATAGATAATAGAGTGGAGATAGAGAATCAGATGGGGATAGGGAAAGGCAGAGATAGGGATGGATGGATGATGGACGGACAGATAGACAGAAGGCTTGACAGAGAGAGAGAGAGAGAGAGAGAGAGACAGAGGAAAAGAAGNCGGACAGATAGACAGAAGGCTTGACAGAGAGAGAGAGAGAGAGAGAGAGAGACAGAGGAAAAGAAGAAGACACGGGGGAGACAACGGCATGTGAAAAAGAGACAACAGGATAGAGAAACAAACAGCGAGAGTGTGGCAAAGCCAAACCAGCCTCCTGTCGGCATGTAGCGAGCTTGGTAAGCAGCTACATCAACACGGAGTCTCCTGGGCGGCGTTCACTTCTATCTCATCCTCAGCACTCAGCGGAGCACAGCAATCACTCCTCTCCACACCCTGCCGCCGATCTGCACCCGTGATTAGACCCCAAATCAAATGAGTCTGGGACTGAGAGACGGGGGGGTTAGAACAGGGAGGGGAAGAGAGATGGAGAGCAGACGGGGAGGTTTGGCAGATGTGCATACAGATTTATCATGGCAGCGTTGGATCTGAGAGCGCAGCACATTGAGCGATTTAGGATTCATCCAAAGTCTGTCGGTTTAGAAAGAGCGTTCATGCAGAGAAATTACTTTGGCATTTTTGAAGATATTCGGTATGAACAATAGAGCATTTTGGTATATGTCCATTTTTTCACTGTTTTCTACGCAAATGCAGCGCTAAGATCTATATATCGAGCAAGACAAATGAATCTACTCTGATATCCTGTTAAGATGAAGGAGGAGGAAGAGGAGGAGGAAAACTAGAAAATGCAGCAGCAGCTAAAGGGCAGAAAGTGGCCATTTTTGTTGGAGGAAGATACAAAAATCTGGCAAAGGGGGTGGAGTCAAAGTACATCAACTTTTTTTCATTCTCTGAACGGTTTGTAATAGTATTTTAAGCGTGATTATCCTGCATCTTTGTGAAGTACGCTGTGCTTCCATTAGCAAAAATATGACACAAACTGGCTAAAACTGTAAAGCTTGTCAGGATGATTAACCCAGCATGAGTGATCGTAACAAAATGGAAAAATGGAATTATCCCAACACCATGTTTTCACCTAAAAAAACAAAAAAACAACCTATAACATTTAATGTTTGCAGAAATTTGATATTGAAAAGTTAGAATACGGTGGCCGAGAGAGCTCACTGTATGCTACATAGAAAATGAACATGACACGTTCATCGATTTGACGACACGCGCCGCATTGACTGAAACGCCGCAAGCATCACATAACACAACGGAAGTGAAAGAAAACACAACGGAAGTTCATCGGGAAACTTTGAAAGCGGGTTACAGCACAGAAACAGAAATCCTTCCTGTTTTTTTTTTTGTTTGTTTGTTTTTTGTTTTTTTTATGACCGCTCGGCAAGAAGAGCGGCTTCATATTAATTACAATTACAAGTTTAATTTCAGCAATATTGGGTGGTTAACTGAGAACCCCAACACTACAAATACAAATATATTCAATTACATACATATGAATTCCACAATCAAAATATTAAAGTTTAAATACACTTACTTCCTGTTTGTCGCTCCTGTGCTGTCCTGCTTGTAAAATTTCCCATTAAACTTCCGTTGTGTTACATGATATTTGCGGCGTTTCAGTAAATGCGGCGCGTGTCGTGTGTCTTCACTTTCTGTGTAGCATACGATGAGTTCTCTCAGTCACCATATTAAAACTATTAATCAAGGACTAAACTAGACTTATACATGCAAAACAAAGTCCCATATGTCCCATGTGATATATTAAAGCTTGCAGGTTACCACAGTTCCCTGAATGCATCTTATCCAAAACCAGGATCTTCCACATCCAGTAAAGACACCACTCTGGTTTTTTGAGGCTGGTGGGCATAAACCTTCCACCTCTTTGCAAAGCAGAATTACTCAGCTGAATGGGGGAAGAGAGAATGCCGTTGAAATCATTCCCTTACAAGAGCAAATACTGCAGGTGGCAAATGGCTGAAACTGTCCCAAACTACCATGTCATTCCATTTTCAGAAATCTAATGTTTGTTGGGAGCCTCCAAAAAGGCAACAAGATGTCATTTTCAGATAGAGATGTGGGAAATTACAGCATTCTGGGATGCAGCACAGTTTGTTAAATGACCCTCTTCCATCTCTTGTGACCACTTCCTCTGACTGTCAGGTTGAATCCTTCCACATTCAGGCAAAAAAAAAAAAAAAAAAAAAAAAATGCATGAAAGATGTGTTTACCACCAGCTTAATCATTCTGATATACAAATATAAGCTATGCAAAACACATCTTGGTCATTTATATATCTGTAATTTACCACCATAATAATAATATTAAGATTCATTAATGTTTGGGCTGATTTATCTTTGATTGACTTTTCGTAGGTGGAATTTTTATATAAGATGAGACATGGCTGTATCTCAGTATTCTCTTTGCTCTTTTAATCATTTAGACTGGCATAGTTTTGATGGCATTTTCATACCTGCCAACACTAAAGATATTCACGGAAATTCATACCAGAGATTGCAGTTCAGGTCTCCTCCTCCGCACATTCACATGACTTCCTTACCTGCTCCAATTCTCTTAATCAGCCATGTGAATACGTACATCAGCCTCTTTCCTTCCAGATTGTCTTGGAAGCATAGTTCAAGCATTCAGCCATTTACCTGTTAACCTCTCTGTTACCTATGTTGGATCCTGACTTTGGCACGCTCTCTGGTTTCTGATTACCTGCCTCTACTTTTTTTTTAAATTTGTTTGACTATCCGTCCTGGTTCCTGAAAGTAAACCTATGTTTCAGCCACAGATTTAGCTTGTATTGCTCCTTTACTGGTTTCCAGCCCTGCTTGGGATTTATCTGTCCTCTGTGGGTTTGTGAACGATCTGGTCTCATCTCCCTGCTCTGTACTGTAGAGTTGTATTGTATCTGTGTGTCTCAGGTAAAGATGTTTACCTGCTTTAACCTGCCTCTCGGTCTGTGTTTGAGTTTGTAGAACCCGCCTGACAACCGATTTAACTAATAACATCAATCATGTCTGTTCCTGTGTCTGCTTTTCTGCACACTTCCTCATTTGCACAAATAAATGGATAGACCATTGCTAATATTTTTTTGTTGCACCTTTGCTTTTCCTGCTATGAAAGTCAAAATATCCAGATTTCCATGAGTTTGCAGTAAATAGTGTTATAAGTATGAGAATTTTTCAGTTTCAATTTTTCATTATTTTTCAAAAAGTCTGAGGTCAAGTTGATGGCACTTGAAAGTATTTGAGCTAAATTACTTTTTAATGCCTTAGAAAATTCTCAGGTATTTGCATGATTTGACCAAATCTTTGTTATTTGATATTTATGAGAGGTGTGTTGTGGTTTGTACCATTTTTGCATGTGAGACTGATAGTGTTTGTCTCAAGACAATACGTTTTAATTAGACAGACTAAACTGATTTTTGTCTCTAGACATTAGTGTTTATTGTTGAGCAAGAATGTATTTTGCTTTTGCATTGTGTGTGTGAAAGCAATCAGAAACTCTTAAAGCATTACAGGAGAATGAGTCTATGGTTTGGATTTTGGCACATTGGTTTAATATTGTAGGTATGAATGCTTTTAATCATCGGAGGGAAACTGTGACAATGAGGACGACTGGAAGCATGAATGGAGGAAAAAGAGTAGAGAGCCTCATTTCCCTCCAAAAGAAGCTAAGAAAGCACTGAGGTTTTTCTGTTTCTGTGTTTTCCTCCATGGAGGGGAACAGAGCGCAGTGTGTTATTCTGTGAGCAAGACAGAATGAAGAGATGAGTAGTGAAGGGAGATAAGGTTCATTAGAGGAGGTGTGCAGGAACAAAGCGTAATCTCCATTTTAACCTTACCTTTAGAGGAAGGCTGCAGTTGTTGCTGTGATAAAAGACTAGTGCAGCCCTGAGCGATGCACAGAATACTGATTAATCCCTTACTTTGTTATCAGGAGACGTCAGCTAATGCTACAGTGCTGAATATTACTCAGCTGCTGTGCTTAGGACAGTCGTCCTTTCTCTCTCTTTCTCTTCATGAAGGGAGAACGAGTGCCCAGGGCTTTTGATAGTGTAAGGGGTGTCGTGTTTTGATAAGTCTCACTATCAATCTTATAAATCTAAATTTAATGACGTGCCTGGATTGTGGTTATTTGTCATGGAATCCTCATATGAGGAATAAATCTGAACTGACTTAATAGGTTTTTCTAAATTTATACCAAGTTATTTGCCTGCTTATGTTATATACTATGACAATGACAAACCTGTGTAGTTGTCTTATCACCTATATTTAAAAAAAAAAAAAAANAAGCACCACATCTTTACCTTGTTTTTTTTTTCTGGAAAGATGAACTGGCTCTCTGAAAGTAAGAAGTGAACATCAGGAGAGATGTGAAACGAGAGGAAAAAATAGAAACGGAAAGGGCAGTTCTTTCTGAGGAAGAGCGGCTGCAGCTTCAGCCTGAACTGTGAACTCCTCTCTCCACTTCATCCACCTCCCCTCCCGCCTTCAGACCGCCTCTCTTGATGGATTGGCCCATCAGTTAGAAATAATTAGGATGAGCTGTAGTCTTGTCTTGCTGAATGCAGTCTCACCAGGGAGCAGGGTCAAGCCTTAAAAGCAGAGCTCCATCTCACCTTCACTTTAGATCCCCTATGGGGCTTTTTGCACAGAACGTACAGTAGCACCGCTTCATTCCGCTGCATCACTCTGATAACTCTGCACAGGAGCATGCAGAGCCGAGTAATTAAAGTCACATATATGATAATTGCAGCTACTACTTCATGGAAACTAGATGCGTGCGGCATGTTGTAAGCATGCTTTTTCCCTGCTCAGCCTGAGCAAACATAATACGGAGACATGTAATGTTTGCCTTGTGTCAGTCTGACACGATTTAATTCCTGTCACAATTAATATCCAGCTCTGCATATACACACTTTCCTGACACGTTCTCCTTACATTGTATTTTCATTCATCATGTCGCAGCAGATGCTCTTATCCTCTGCAGGCCACTGCTCTATTCTGCAGATTGCTAATTAAATCATTTTCATACTTAAAACCCTCAAGTGTGTGCTGTTATTAGACAATGTTTTGTTGTGATAAATAAAAATCACTGGCTTCACAATAATGAGATGAGGTGTTCCGTTGTCGAATCAATAGTACAGCATGAGCAGCATGTCGACACGCTCACGGATCTGACTGTTGTTTCCAGCCTTCACTGTCTAATCGTTAGAAATTAATAGGTTGATTCTGGCTGTAATTTATTTAGCTGTTGATTTAGTTGCAAGTTTGAAACCCTCACAGGTGCTTTCAGTGATGCAGCTAGACATTGGTTGGAGTTAAACTGGGAGTTTGGGAAACTGTAGCTTGTACATAAGTGAATCATAAAGGTATAAGTTGTTCTTTCTTTTTTTTCCTTTTTTTTCTTTTTTCTTTTTTTTTTTTTTTTTTTTTTTTTNAAAAAAAAAAAAAAATCATATTGACTGCAGGCATGACAGAACATTAAATGTATTAATGTATAGAATATACAAAATCATTTTCTGTTGGAAATAAGATTGAGAAAGGGGTTCCAAATTTTCAAAAAAAGGTCTTCTCTCCCTGAAGTTGGAAGTATAATCTGTTCGTAGCTGCAGATATTTGACACGAGTTCAATCCATTGTTGGAATGATGAAGTATGACTGACTTCCATTGTTTTAGAATAACTCTACATCCAGTCAGCATGGCTAATCAGCACCACTGTTTATATGTCCATGTAGATTCTTAGCCAGAATACCGAGCATAGAGACCTGGACTCTCAGTTAAACTAACCTGTAGCACCTTACTTACAAAAGGGATAATATTTTTCCAAAGATCCTGAACCTTCTCACATTCATAGAACATACAGCATATGCATCATGGTCCCTGCTTCCTTTAAACAACACCACTATCATCATCTCTCAGTTTAAGCTTGGCCATTTTGCTTGGTAACAATGATTTAAAATCTTATAATTGTATAATATATTATAATATAATTATAATATATAACAAAATGGTATAAGTTGTTCTAACACTTAAGACCCAACAAAACTAAGAGTTGCTTATGTCAAGCTCTGTCTGGACACACCCGCACAGTCCTGAGAAGACATCTAATCCACCACAGGGAATGAAAACAGCTGTCTGGGTGGTTCATGGATGTCCAGGCTGTAATGTAAAATCCATCAAAGCCATTTTATCGATGTCTTTCCTTTTGTTCCATGAAGTGATTTATCGCTAAATACAGTGATCATTGTGTGGAAACACACTGACCAAGTGAATGGACAGTGAAGAAGTGGATTATGCTGCAGGAGGGGATGGAGAAGTTTCTATGAAGGAATTTTTATTTTATTTTTATTTTTTTCTGTTGTGAAAATGGGTCAGCATTGGAATCTGCTGTAAATAACTCAAACTGCTACTGCTCTCCAACCAAAAATTTGATATTCTAAAGACAGGCTGGAGCTGGAGAGTTGCTTTAAGCGCTGGCCAAAAGTATTACATCCTCCTTATTTCTGAGTTAAAATACCACTCCAACACAGTTTTTAAGTAAGTACAACTGAAAAAAAGTACTTAGTTACCAGTACTTAGTACCAGTAGTTCCTAATCATGTTAAGTAGGAAGACACTTTTGACATATTGTTAAGATTTAAAGAAAAATACCAATATTATTAGTAGAGATCAAACAGGAAGTTAAAGCATCTTCTTTGAGGTAGGGTCAGAGGTCATATGATTTTCACGTGTTGTAGAAATATTGTAGTCATATTACCTACTCTGAAATCCATATTTAAGTCTAAAGAATAGATGAATATTCTGAACAAATACTCAACTACTTGTAAAACACCAATAAATGAATTTTGTTGTGTTTGGAGTGGTACTTTGGTAAGGTTTACACAAAAGTACAGGGGTGCAATACTTTTGGCCAGTGCTGTAAGTTGAAAAGTCTATTTTCAGTAGGTTTTAAGTGAGAAATCTGTTGGCATATTGTGTGCTATTGTTCATATATCTTATTTTACGCCTTGGTAAATTTGTGGTAAAGTCATGAGTAAATCAGTTTTTGTGTCTAGTTGCTGATGGAACTTCCAGAGCAGACAGACTCTATTTTAATTTTTCATAAAAGATATGATTTGCCTCGGGAAATAAGCCCAATTTTCAAAAATGTTATGATTGACCACCAGAGGGAACGTTTCCCAAAGGGCATTACAGAACGCTGTTATAATGTGTTGGTGTGTGAGGCTGCATTATCAGGCTCTGGGCTCAGCAGGACCACAGGACTGGGAAATGTAATTTTTTCCCCCATTGCAAATTTAAGATTTTAGAGAACAACCTTTGACACATAAATACATTAATCATGTTTGCCTCTGTGCCAAAGTAGGCTATGCCAGAGAGCCCTGCCCATCCTTAATGACACCTATTTCTACCCAGGGCTTTATGGGTTGTTATTCACATTATTCTGAGACGTCTCGGTCCTGCTGCTGTGTTTGCCGTCTGCAGTCTGTATTTTACACTGATGAGCTCTGAGCCTCAGCAGACCATCTCCCCCGTCCAGATAATGACTTTTTCGTCAGGACGGTGACGTTCTGCTTATACCACTGAACAATGCTGTAATATCATGGTAGCTAGCATCACCATCTCTCTCTCTCTCTCTATCTCACTCTCTCTCCATTTTTTGTTTACCGTATATACTCGACTATAAGCTGTCCCCCCGATTTTGACCTGCAAATTTAGATTTTTAAAGAAACCCGCATATAAGCCGACCCCCTGATGTTGTTCCATCAATTTATTTGTTTAGTAAATTACCTGTTTTTCTGAGAATTGTCATAGTATTCCTCTGATTTTCTGAAAATAATCCACATATCAGTACCGGTAAACAGCAGATTACTGTAAATGACATTAGCTAACATTAAGTTTTCTGGACTCCTCTTCCTCCTCTGAATAGCATTGATGAAGGTAAGGAAAGCTTTACAAATGAGCTATAATTATCACGGCGCTTATTTATCTGTGTAATTATGGTGAGTTTTTTTTTTTTTTTTNTTTTTTTTTTTTTTTTTGTTTTGTTTTTTGTTAAGAATCTCACCCATTCCGTGTTTTCAGTAATTATCCTGTACCTGAGTCGTTGCGGGTCTGTCTATGTGCTGGACATTCCTCCATACGGAGTTTTGGAATTCCCTCAGCCGACCTCCTGATGTTGTTCCATCAATTTATTTGTTTAGCAAATTACCTGTTTTTCTGGGTATTGTCATAGTATTCCTCTGATTTTCTGAAAATAATCCATGTACCGGTAAACATGATATTTATTTCAGCAGCTGATTACCGTAACTGACAGATCACGGCTTACTGGCCGCCGCAAAATGTGCTGAATAAGATGTTTAGTCAGGAAATACATCATTCTAAGGTATGATTTAAACTATTTTTATAGGTAGTGGTAATGGGTAGTATTTCCAGCACTGGAAATTTCCTTCTCTGGGATCCGATTTGAATTACTCATGTATAAGCTGACCCCCCGATTTGTGTGAAATTTGGTTAAAAAAAAAAAACTCAGCTTATACTCGAGTATATACGGTAATTTACTTTTGTTTGCATGTACAGTATGTAAGGGCAGGGCATAAACAGTGTCTTATCTTATCAAATTATCTGTTGTCTCCATTTGTTTTGGGAGTGTGAAGGTAAATGGGATCTCTATCTCTTTTTCTCTATCTCTATACTTATTTGAGAAATTCTCTAAGATAGTAAGTTTATACCGTCCTTTCTCATCAGCTGTCTCAGACACACTGAACTCATGGTCACTGTCTCACACACCTGAAGAAACTTTGTTAAAACTCAGACGGCGGGGCTCTCCTCTCATTCTATTTAACGGTGCAACCTTCATGAATTTTGTCAAGCAGACAGGTTCGCTGGCATCTTCAAAAATGCAAGGTGGTAGAGATGCCATGGACAATCTGGCTCTTGTGCCTTTTTCCTCCTCCTTTATCGAGATGAATGGGATTGTGGGAGTGAAGGAGAAGTGCAGCACAGCAGGGGGCTACGGCGGGTGAATTGGGGGTTTTGTGTTTTTTGAGTCTTTATGCACAAACAGAGAGAAAGAGTCAGACATAAAAGGAGAGACAGATGGATTTGTGTGCGTGTGTGTGCGTGTGTGTGTGTGTGTGTCAGTGGCTTTCATGTCTGCTGTCTGGTGCCTTGTCCATGTCAGGCTTCACATTCTGATCAGACTCTGCCTGAGTGGCTCGGCTGGCTGGTGAGAACAGAAATGCTCTACAAAATTACTGCTCTTCCATGGTTCTGTTGCTTTAATGTCCTGTGGTTTTTGCACCAAGTGCAAACTCTGAGCACGCCTGGAATTTAAAAGACCATACCACCCATTTTGCATGTTTGAGCCTAATATATTCAGTTTTCCTTCATGTTACTGACAGTCATTCCCCAAAGAATAAAACCGTATTTCAGCTTTCCTGATATTTTGCTAAATCTCTTAATCTTTCAAAATTAAATATTCAAGTGATACACCCACCTTAAAAATCCAT
>VXCM01004514.1:42865-103725 GCA_014773175.1 Lucifuga dentata | reverse complement strand
CCCCCGCCCAGCTCCTCTCATCTCCCTCTGAATCAAAGTGCATTTAAATATGCAAAAGAGAAAAAAAAAATCCCAAATGGTGCGAGCCTCCTGTGGCATCCAACTTTATTTGCACACAATTTAATAGCTTCAAATCTAATTCACAGCACTGTTCCTGACACATTTTCTCATCTTTCCTCTTATGTTCCACTCAAAGCTATCTAACAGAGGAGATCCCGTTTTAGAAAGTAGCCTTTAGGGGGTAATTCATAAATACAAAGCATAACAAACATGGTCTGTTATCAAAAAGCCTTCTCCCCTGCTGAGTTGTGATGTATTTTACATGACAACCGGAGCAAACCTGCTTCATCCTGGAGATGGAACTGGATGGAGGAAGATGGAATTCCATCTACTGAACACAAAACCATTTTCAATTACATAAAAACCCTGTGTGTGTGCTAGCACCTACATGTGTCTGTGTGTTTGTGTTTGTGTGTTGGAGGAAAGGAAAGAGATTGCTATAAAATGCAATCCAATCTTTCAACAAATGGAAAAAGTTGCTTTACACACCAAGTTTGGAAACAAATTCTGGTTAGTGTAAGTAGAACAAAATTGCCTGGTGTTTTACTTGACGTTCTGATAAGACAAAATGTGCCGTCCTTTTTCATAATTGAGAGAAAAACATTTCCTCAAATGTTATCTGAAGGTTTGAATGTTTTATGAGTGTAACAGTAGCCTGGCATGTATTTAATGGAGGCTGATGTAGGCGGTGAAATATTTTTGTACATTCAAGAAACTAGTTATTTCCAACCGTTTAAAGGGTTTGTAATATAGTGAAGTCACAAACCTGTACAAAATAAAGGCTCTGCAATCAGCATATATCTTCAAATGACAAAATAATCAAATAAAATGATATCAGTACTGTAATTCCAAGTGAGACATGTTTCCATACTCCCCAACCTACATATCCTGAAATTAGAGATGCATGCTCACGTCACATCTAAATCCAATTACCCTGAGAAAATACCCTCATTACAGTACAAACACACAGTCTCGACACATGCCATTCAATGCATTTCACTTCTGCATGTGACTCAAAATCAGCGTTTCCATCAGTATCACCATCCGTCCACCATCTCCAGCTTTTCCACTGAGAATTGCATGAGCTTACAGCACGTAACGTTGGCGGGGGGGTGTCAAATTCCTAAACACCTTGGGGGACGTGTATCTCATTGCAAGGCTGGTAAACCAATCAAACTTCCATTTGGTGATGGACCCTGAGGGGACAGAGGGGCTAGATGTTCGGTGTCTGGGCTTAGGTGGACCCTTGATCTCGGCCTGTCCTGTGAGTCAGGCTCACTGGACAGAAGGAAGAGCCGTCATCACTTCAGGGGTGGACAAGGATTGTAGGGCATGTTGAGTGTTTCACGTATTATGAATGTCTGCCTGTGTGTACGTGTGTACGTGTGTGTGTGTGTGTGGGGNGGGGGTAGTAGACCCACGGACCTGTTTATCAGAATGAGCCAGCAGCTTTGGGAAATTTGTCGTGCCTAAATTAAACAGTTCAGAAACTTGGTTCAAAGTTTCTATTTTTACCGTTTCATTGCATAAATAGTTGCAAGGTGCAAAGCTGCGATTGCTTTGTTCAAGCAATCGCAGCTTTAAGAAAATATGCAAACAGGATTAACCATTGTCAAGACCACTTAGTTATTAGCAGGGGTGTGATAAAACACACTATTAAAGCTGTCGCATTCTTCATTTACACTTTAACTCTACGGCAACTCTACAGCATCACATTAAATCTCCAGTTAATCTTACTAGAGAGCTGGTGTGTGTGTGTGTGTGTGTGTGGGGNGAAATACTAAATACAAAGAATCCATTATTTTCTCGTTCTATAAACTCCTGCTTTGTGGAGGTCCAGATTGCTGGCAACAGTTTCATTGTGGGGCGTTCAGGTGTACGTGTTTATGAGAGCTCCATCATCAACCAGAAAGTCTGCAGAGAAAACAATGATTAGAAAGCAAAAGAAATAAGAAACCACGATGCTAAAGCAAAAGCATCCTAAATAAAAAAAACAATGTGTTGGTCAGCTAATTCAAAGTAGATAAATACATATTACGTAATCTAAAGATAGACATGAATTGCAAGAGATTTTAACCTGATCAATAAACTGAATGTATTGTATATTCACGTAGATATTCATGTGTCTATCGTAAGACTTTATATACAGAGTGGAAGCTTAGCAAGTTTTCACGTGTTTCAGATACACACACACACACACCTTCGTTGTGCAATTCATTTGGGCGTGACAGTCGCATCATATCAATCTCAGCCTTTTGAGGAAGCGATCTCATTCTGGTCATAAACTCTGGAGCAGTTTGTTTGTGGCGTGAACATGACCTGAATTAGTTCTGAAACAATTGAGGTCATCTGTTGATGCTGGAACAAGAGGGGGGGGCTATGTGTGCATGGTTAACGCTAACCTACACGTTTGATTAGTCATAGCAAGTCAAATTGATGCTGTGAAAACCTTGTAACATATCAGGCTTACCTAGCATGTCGTTAGATTAATATGTTGAAGGTTAGCATGTTGTTGCATGTGCTCAATGTATGTTCCAATCATTCCCATGTACGTTCCCATCATTTTCCACTCCCCGGACCCAACCCGATCTTTTCCTCTCATTTGGTAATAACAGAAATCAATTTTCTAATTTTTATTGATTTTTAAACGTAACCCTTTACAACCAGAGCGGCCCGGCACTGGGCCCAGCACTTCTGTTGAAGTGTTTGCAGTGTTTTATAATCACCATTTCTTAATAAAATGGAGATATAGGAATATCTTCAGAAAGCTTAGATTCTCCTGAACAAAATGAGCCCAAGCATAAAGCACAAGATAGTCTCCAAGCTAAAACCTAGCTTCATCGCTTCTCAATGATGTAAGTTCCGAGGGCAGTCTAAATTTTAAAATCCCTCCCTTTGATTTGATAGTAGATTAGCAGACGATTTGATTGATGAGTCAGTGGTCCTATCAGCTTTTATGTAGCCATGGCAACAGGCATGCGTTCCCCGTGCGTAATATGTGCATAATATTCCACTAACAGACCAGAGACCGTGTGCATGTCCCTGTGTAGTGTTCACGATGTTTTATAATTGCCATTCCTCAATAAAATACAGATATATGAATGTCTTCGGAAAGCTTAGATTCTCCCGAACAAAATGAGCCCAGGCATGACATCTTATGACCATGCAATCCCAAGATAAGCGCAACTAAATTACAAGATTTTTTTTTTTATGAGAAGTCATCTAAGGGCCTGATAGATAGGACCCATGGGCCACATTTGGCCCGCGGGCTGCCAGTTGGGGATCCCTGTTATATAGTTTCTACAACATATATTAACTACTTCCTGTTTTGTTTACCTCAACCATCCACCCCCCATATGTGAAATTGAACCAAAAGGTAAATGCAAACGTAATGGGTTATAAATTTGAAAATGACTCAAGCAGGAAAAATGACATTTGGGTCAATCTTCTCCTGCCACAGTAATAAAAGCCATGATTTTTAAATTTGATTCAGAGGTATAAGAACATGTGAAATAGCGGCTTCCTGCAGACATTAGATAAGCTGTGAGATAGTTCTGATAGCATACGCTACACCACTGG
This sequence comes from Lucifuga dentata, assembly GCA_014773175.1. Lineage (NCBI taxonomy): Eukaryota > Metazoa > Chordata > Actinopteri > Ophidiiformes > Bythitidae > Lucifuga > Lucifuga dentata. Next base: position 100,086 of record VXCM01004514.1, on the reverse strand, counting down.
CTTTGTAATGTGTAATTTGCAGTAAGGATGCATCTATGAATCTTATTGTTTAAATGCAAACAGACAGCATGTGAGTAATGTGAGGAGACAACAGTTCTGGGACCATGCGGCTCAGAAGTCTGTCCCTTTAAGCCTTGGCATGTGAGATATCAAACTGGGACCAGTTCCAATTCCAAACTTCAAATCCAGCTTTTCTCTTTGCTTTCTAATTAGCAGCTAACAGATGATGCATCCCAGAAACAGAAGGGTGAGAGCTTGTCGGGGGGTGCAGCAAAGCTTCTGGTGAGTGATACCAGCCCTAATGCCACCCAGTTCTTGTGATTTTGAGATTTTTCAGGTGAACGATTTCCCCTTTCCTTTGCACGCCTCAGATCAGGGTTGGGCTGATCTCAGTTAAACTCTTAATAAGCCCCATTTCACGGCATGCGGCCAAGAGATTAGATCTGACAGTGCAAGCGTGGGCTAGTACTGAAACTGCAGATCTGCAGGCTAAGCTCTGGATTGGAATTGTTCCAAAGCCTGGAGCCCATTGGATGGAGAGCATCTCCTGCATGTTGATACCGGGAGGATGGTTGTGAGAAATCCTGCGATTCTCATTGACCACCCCACCTGCTACAGCACGCCTTAATCCAACCTCCACTCCCACTCCATGTGTGTCAGACAGAATTGTATGGAACAAGGTGACGGTGTAGCTTCAACTTTTTTGCTGCCAGATGTTGGTGGAGTTTTTGTCACAGCACCTTGGGGGCGCTCTGCCCACGTCATGTGAAGTGTGGGCTGCTGCTGTTTATGAATCATATTCCCAGAGAAGCAAAAGACAGGTTCCCAGCCCAGGGCACAGCCAGGTGAACTCTGCTTGTCATACTGCTTATTGGCAGTTATTTCACTCTGAGTGGAAAACACATTATCCACAGTGGACCAAGGCCACCCAGGGATGATTTCCATTATGAGAGCCTTTAATTCTCATGACATCAGTGAAAATGCTGAAAAGCGCTTGAGGTGAAAAGCTGTACTTTCTGCTTGGCTCTTGCTCATCAAGGTCTGTCTACTTCTGACTGACATTGAAAAGGAAATGTGATTTCTTTGGTTGATTCCTTTAATACAGTTTATAAGTAATTACAGCTTTGATCATACAAATGGCAGATTGACTGATCTGACCTCACTTGCTCCTTTTTATTTCAGTTAGTGAAATTAATTCAACTTTTCTCTGGAGTGTTTATTGAAAAAAATACCATATGAACAAAGGTTAATAAGGAAAGTGAAAAAATTGTAAATATAAAAGAGCAACATTAGTCTTTTTTGATGGCCATGTAGACCCATTAACTTCATAAACAACATAAACAAAAACTGGCTAAATTCATTGTTCTGCTAGTGGCACAAACAGCAAAAGAAGCCTGAGTCAGCTCATGACATGACTGCAGAGTTGTAAGGTCTAATTAAATATTTGGTCTTATGTCATAAATCAAATCAAATAAATTAAAAGCTACACACAAGAACAGAAATAATCCTATTTTTTCCCATGTAAATAAAAACAGATCCACTGAGCATTTTCACCATAAATTTTAAATATACACCATAAAGTCAGCAACATAGCAAACCAATGTTTTTCTTTCTGTATTTTTTCTACACTGTCCTATTCTTTTTTTTTTTTAAACAATCTTTCTATTATTGTCATGCGCTTTAACAGGACGAGTCATGATCATTTTCCCCACTTCATGCCATAATGTAAACCTCAGATATATTGAAAAAATTGAACTCTTGTAAATATGAAACCAAAAAAACCTGTATAACCATATAGGCAATGTGCACATACTGACCCCTTGAGGCCAATAGTGCTAACTGCAGAGAGAGAGAGAGATTATCAATTTTATAATAAATAAATAGTGGTTAAAATCTAGCTCTTTTTAAATAAAACACTAACAAAAAAAATTCTTACAGACAGCCTTAATGCATATTTTTTCAAAGAGGCTTTGCAATTCATGATCTCATTTTGAGGTTGGAGGCATATCTTAGAGAAGATGGATTGCTTGTTTTGTAACCTGTGGACGTGAAGAGCTCTCAGGAGCTGCATCAATTTAGAATCTTCTCTCATTTGATATCTGAGCCCACTGAAACTCCTCAGCTTTGCATTTCTAAGAAACACTTCACACACACCAGGCATGAACCTCAGTGAACCTGAAACTACCTGTGATGTGTTTCATCAAGCAAACATGATGATGGCAGTTTGAGAATGAGAGAGAGAAAGAGAGAGATGTGACAGTAGAGCAGAAGTCTATTTTATTTAAACTTATAGCCATGGTAACTGTAAAGTACCTGAGTTGGAAAATGATTCTGATACTTGTAAAGAAGTCTTTAGCAGAAAGTTTTTGTTGAGAGGACAATGAGATGCAATAGAGTTCATCTAAAGAGATCCTCATACATTTCACTGTTGTTGCCAAGTAACCAACCAGGGAAAAATGTTTGTGATCCTTTTCTATATAGTTCTGGCATCTAATAATTGTCATCCACTGCTTTTCAAGGTTACCAATTAATAAAAGCAAATGAGATCAGTGATAAAACGCATATTCATGCAGGATTCTTTATGCTGGATCTTTCACCCTTGGTGCACAAAACCAAGATTGTTTCCAATCCAACAGGAAGACTCAAAGAAATAGATGATTCAAACAGAGCTGGAGGTTGACATGTCTGACAACACACAAAGTTCTTGTGTAANAAGAAATAGATGATTCAAACAGAGCTGGAGGTTGACATGTCTGACAACACACAAAGTTCTTGTGTAACTGGCTACATTCTGCCTACATGGATAGTTTTTCCAGTTTTGTTTCTCTGCCTAAAATGAAACTGTCATATTTCCCTATAAATTTAATCACTAGCCTAGACAAACTTAACCTTAATCATGCTTGATTAAAATTAATGTTTTTTCCTGCTTGGTGTGAATGTATCTGCAAACATCATTGGCAATTAATACTGTGCATGGTACTTTATGTTCAATGTGAATTTTTTGTTACTATGTTGATTTAAAAAAAAACATAATCTGGCCTTCTAATCAGCATTACATTTCTCTCAACATATTTTGTTAAATAACAAGGTTGCTGATGTTTACAGTCACCGTTACCACAGAGTGTGCAGTTCTGTGGTCATCGTTTATCAGTTTCTTAATGACTTTGTGAGCTGATTGTAGAAGCACTGACAAGTGCAGAATCAGCCTGATAAACCCAAAAATAATGTTTTATCTGCAATTATGACTATAATTTTTTATATGAAAAAAACAGGATACTATTAAAATAGCAAAAAACAGAAAGGACATTTCTTTTTTATAGTAAATTAAATAATTGAGTAAACAAAGTAAAATTCTATTTATTTATTTATTTTATTTGTCTTTTTTTCGATTTTTCTTTTTTCATTTATTTGATTTATTCACATATGGGCCAAACCAGTTGGTGGCGGTAGTGCATCTTTTCGCTATAAATTATGACGAAGAAGAAGAAGAAGAAGAAGAATATTATTTTACTTCAGATTCTTTTTTTTGTTTGTTTTTTAAGAAATTTTCTTTTAATTATTTGTAGAATTTCTTACATCTGTCATTATTTATTCTCATGCATTTTTGAATTGCAAAAATGCATTTTTTCAAACAGCTTCAGAGGATTAATATTTAAATTCAGTGTGGTAAATTTCTGTTTAATATACCTCTGTTTATCCACTAGGTGGCAGGACTACACGTTTACGTCTATCTTCTAATATCTTTAAATAACTTTAAAAATATATATATATTAATAAAAAATTAAAACAAATTTTTGAAAACTGAAAATACTTCTTATCTATTGGTTGATTAATTGTCAATAATGTACAGTTTCAGTTTGATCGGTTCTGACAATCTACGCATTTCAAAGCTTTTTATGCTCACAAAATAAAATAAATATATGTGCTTTACTGCAATATATACTATGCAATAATACTAGAAACATTACTTACAAGAAGTTCAACAGTCTAGTTTATATAGTTGGTCTGATGTCACAGTTCGTCAGTTCGCCTGTAAAATGGCGGCTGAACCAACGCGGGAGTGGAGCGAAGAGCAGCTGAAAAGTGATGATTTACCCAAAAAAGACATCATAAAGTTCATTCAGGACAATGCTGCCCACTCGGTACGTTTGACACATAGTTTGTGATTTGAGGTGAAATAGCTGCTGTTTAGCGTGGCGGTGCTCATATTTTACTGCAGCAGCCTGCAGGGTTAGCGCTAGCTAACTGCACACACTGCATGAAAGCACAGCAACGTTGCAGTTTGTTAAATTCACATGTAAACCTTATTTCAGTACACATAACAAGTTATATGCTGAGTTTAACATTTTACATGATTTTGCAAGGCTCCCACAAAGACCTGCCTTTGGTTTATACCTAGAACATGCACGTATATCGTCATTGTGCAGCATCTGTGTAATGGCGTTTTCTTTTCAGTTTCTGACTGAACACAAGCTGCTGGGAAACATCAAAAATGTCGCCAAAACAGCAAAGAAAGAGCAGCTGGTAATTGCCTACAACGAGCTCTTTCAGAGCAAAGTAAGTGATGGTCATCTTCTTTTTAATAATGCGTATAGTGTAGTGATATCCTATATCGTAATGACGACATATTAAATAATGTTATGTTCATGTGCGCTGTGAAATCATTTGGATTTTTCTAAACACCAACAATTTTAGAGCCAAATCGTGGAGAAACAGCCTCCTGTAAGAGTAGTCTGGCTTGGCTGACATGCTTGTCTGCATGATGAATACGTGTGTGTGTGTGTGTGTGTCACCTACAGAGATTTAAAGGCACAGATCCTGTGGTAGAAGTGACTGAGCAGGTGAAAACTGTGAAAATTGAACAGAAGCCCAAAGAAGTTAAGACAGAGGTTGTGGATGAGGTACTACTCAGAGATTTTTCTGCTTTCCAAAGATAGAAACTACTGTATAATTTATGAACTTATGACAGGTAAAGTGCTATTGGCAAAGACTCATTATCGTGTCATTAATTTCCCAGGGTCCACCTAAATTCACCAAGACAGTGTTGAAGAAAGGTGATAAGACAAACTTTCCAAAGAAAGGTGAAACTGTGAGCTGCTGGTACACCGGAACCTTGGAGGATGGAACTGTGTTCGACACGAATATCCCCGCATGTATGACACACTCACACTTTAAACCAGAGATTCCCTAAATGTAATGGCCTCTTAAGTAGGTTGAACTTATATTCTGTTTTATAAATTGTATGGAGTCCCATGGAAGTTCTATAGAATATCCATAAGAAAGTCCTTACTATGCTGTAAGTGAGGTGATACAAGAGGATTAGGTCAATCCTTTTGCTAACTTCCTGGTAATACAACATAACCCTGTGGTCCATTTTTCTCTCAATCTTATAAAATTCTTTTGATGACCCCTTGGGGTCACTGGACCTTATTTTGGGAATCAATCTTGAAGCATACTGGTGATTTTGCATGTTTGAGCAAATATATACAACCCACATACATGTCACATTAGTGCCAACTATTTGCCAAAACATGCTACTGGAGCACTATGTTTTAGAATTGTTTTTCCTACCATTCAGAATTGGTTTCAGTTCATTCCAGTATGCTATAAAAATCAACTTATAGAGACTTGAACTGTGCTTGAGATAAATAAGCAAACATTATGTCTATTAAGTTTTTTGTGAAAGTAACTTAACTGATCCATCACAGAGCTTCACAGAAGAAAATGTATGTCTCCACCAGGGAATATAGTCCCAGGAGGCAATTTATACAGAGAAATTAAAACGACACGATCGTGCACAAGTGTTTGCAGGCGAAATATTGCAGTATTTGGCAAAATACCATGAAAACTAAAATACAGTTTTATGTTTTGGAAAATGGTTGGTGATAACATAACATGCTTGCAGGTCATATAGTTTGATCATCATGTAACGTATCAACATTTCAGATGAAATAGCACTTTTTTTCAGGGTTAGGGACACCCCGGAAATACTACCAGCATTTTTATTATTGTATGATGAAGATACTGTCCTATTCTTACTCTTTTCTTGTCTCTCTACAGTAGCCAGAAAGAAGAAACAGTCTAAACCACTCAGCTTCAAGGTTGGCATGGGAAAAGTCATCAGAGGAGTAAGTGTGTTGTGTTCTGTTCCAGGCTTCCAAAACGACACTTCCCTCCACCACATGCTGACACACTGAATATTATTTCCTAGTGGGATCAGGCCATTCTAACAATGAGCAAAGGTGAAACAGCCCGAGTGGAGATTGAGCCAGAGTGGGCCTACGGTAAGAAGGGTCTCCCTGAATCCAAGTATCCTTTTCTGTGTTGAGAACAACTGTTTGATACTGGTGAATTGAATTATGATCATTGGGCAAATTCCAATTTATGGTTTGCATTATTTGGCTTGTATGTAATTAGATTGTGGGACCAAGTAGGAATACGTACAGGAAACCAACAGACGTGGGTAGAATATGCAAGCTCCACAGCATAGATTGATCAGATCTAATAAAACTTTTGTCATTTGAATTCAACTCAAATTTAGTTAAGCTGTAATTTCCCTAGCTTTGATGTGATGTAAGTTACTTTTGATTTTAGCAGCATACAGTCTCTCCTATGTTCTTCTTAACTCCTGTGCTATCAGAATTCCACCAAACGCAAAGCTGATTTTTGAGGTTGAACTGGTATCTGTGGATTAAATGACCAGCCAGCATGCGCTATTTTTCACCGGGGCATGGAGGAGGAAAAAAAATCTATCGGTAACCACACTTTAAAGATAAAAGTTGTGCCCCAGTGGCCATTTCTCTCTGCGTTGTTTTTTCATTATTGACACAGCATTTTTGATTTAAGAAAACTTGCAACTTACTACAGCTTTTTAATTTTTGGCTTGTCAATAATGTACATATAAGCCTACATGAAAGGGTTTTGTTTTGTTCTTTTGCATGTACAATTTCAATGATAAAATTTGTTTGAAAGACTTTGAGAAATGTGGATTTTTTTTTTTTTTGCTCATTAATTTGAGTACCAGAATCATGTAGATTGGCTGAATCTATATTGTGCAGTTGCTAATGTGTAATTAACATGGTGGAACTGACATCTGCACACATCCTGTTACGTTAATCCAAGTAGTAACTCATATACAAAATAACTGCATATAAAACTTATTTCAGACTAATTATGGTATAGATATATATGTATTATAATTTTAATGGGCATGTAAACACACTGAGTGATCTGCACCCTCTAAAGTTTGGTAAAATCTGATCTTATGAATTTAAATATAACACTGTTCTCAGAAGATGTCTTTACTGGGAAAAACAATTAAAAAATCTGCTCACTTAACCAAGGTCAAAACTTCTATTACACAACACACCAAACGCTCTTCCTTTGTCCAAGCAAAACCTTTTATTCTGTACAGCAGGATAACATTTAACTTGGTAAAGATGTGATGGAGTTTCTCCTGTTTGAAACTAAAGCACTTAGGAGTTGGCGTTGGGTCCCTTCTTCTTGCCAAAGGTGGGAACAACATTCACAAAGCGCCTGTTGTACTGGATGCGACGCTTAGCACGGCCGGTCTTCTTCTTCTTCTTTTCCTGCTTGTCAACCTGGAAAATAGATAAGGAAGGTACACTCATTTCTTCTCAGATCATGTATGGATTTTAACGCTTCATGGCACATCTAAGACAGAAAATACATACACTGACATTGTCAGAATGGAGTTTTTAGGTTATCTGCACTGCATTATATTGAAAGCCATTTTCAGTTTTTTTTCCCCAAACGTGACAAAGGCAGAATATTATATAAAAACACTTATTGCTTTAATAAGTCCAATTCACCATCACAAAGTACTTTGTCAAAAGCATGGGAGGTGACTCAACTTCTGATACTCAACAAAAAGTGAACATTAGAAGCATAAAAGAGGATTTATTGGGCTGCTGTACTGGGTTACATTTGATTATACCTACTAAGCAACATGTGAGCATCTCACTTTAAACAAAGTGCAGCATAAAATAGTATAAGGTATAAAATTTGTCTAACCTTTGGGGTCTGTCCTCTCACTTTTCCGGCACGAGCCAGGGAGCCGTGGACCTTACCTGAGGGAGAAAAACTGAGGCATTAGTTGGGATGTTGAGACAAACTACGGAAGTTATTCAAACCCTTTACCTTTTAGGTTTTGTTGGGGCTATACTTTTCTAAAGAACTACATTTATGTAACATTGCATTAATTGTGAATAGCTCCTCTGACATGGACAACATTAAACACCTGACAGCAAGTCATTTTATCTACTGTATCTATAAACACACCAAATGTGATTTTGACACCACATTCTACATGATACCACTTCAACATTTAAATCTGAATTTAACGTGTGCGATGTAGTCTTGTGAGTATACTAACCTCCCAGCAGCCTGCCAGCTACCTCCAGGGTGCAGTGCTCTGAGACACCGCAGGATACCAGAGAAGCATCATCCTCTAGTGGACATCCTGCAAGCAACAGCACCTGATCCTCAACCAGGAGACCTTCCACAGCCTGGACGTGAGTCTAAAGCACAGCAAACACAATTTGTGGATAACGCTTTCAATTTAAGTGAGACTGAGATAAACATTCTCCTCTGTAACATTTTGTGTTTTACCTTAATGTCTCTGACAGTCTCCTGTCCGGTCACCTCAAGGGTGTGAGTGTTCTGGGCACGCAAGAAGAGCTGCATTTTGATGCTGGAGGAACAGAAAAAGGTAAAGTACCTCACTGATTATTACATTTGCGCAAGACAAACTTATGGCGCTGTTTTAATAGTGACAGCTGATACTAGCATCCAAATCTGAGATTTGATACATCTGTCAGATAAAACTTGAATATTTTAAGGTGGACATGCACTAATAAAGTAAACAATATGAAAGCTAACAGCGAGCTGAAACTAGAGATCCGGTGGAATGCAACATACAGGGAGGAAATGGCTTGTGTAGACTGCAGGCTAATGATATGCTAGCCTAGCTAGCCACATGGGGCACGCGTTTTATTAAAGTCTGGTAAAAGCATTTGAAATGTCAGCTAATTCTACAAATTAAGGTATTAATTTTAATAATCAATGTTCTAAACACTATAATAATTCCCCGGTTTATGTAAAAGTTTACAAAATTAGGCCCTTTTTGATGAATTTACACAGGCCTTACCTCGTTTGATGCTAGTAGTTCAACGCTAAGCATAGAAAGGGCTTTCAGTGGGTCGACAATGCGCATGTGCAACTATACGTAAGCATGGACACGCCCCTAACGCTCAGCAACGTGAGATCCGGTGCGGGACAGCCACCGCGCACGCGCCATTGTGTTAAAGAGTGTAAACATTAAACTTCCGGAAGAGTAATTATCAAATCTTATGCAGGCAGACTTTAAAACAGCGACTTGCCAACTAGGCCAAACTAAAGCAGCAGATCTGTGTTCAAGGAGGTTGAAACATAACTTAATGCAGAAAAATTTATCGGAAAATACGTAATTGTCAAGTTGTAGACCATTCAGCATTTGGTATTTGAAGTGTTAAAACCTACATAAGTGTGGAGTTAAAGTATTGGTGTTGTGTGTTCATAGCTTATGAGATGTCCTGCAAACACTTGAGTAATTTATGGATAATAAAGAATAAGTCACTAAACAAGGAACGTATCAGGATATCAGTCTTTATTATGAAATCAAGTTGAAATTAAAAAAAAAAAGAGGAGAACTTCATTTTTCATCCTGGAACACAACCTTGAACATTAAAAATCTTTAAAGGTGGAAGAAGAAACACACGGCTCTGAGGTACATCAATAAATGCCTCCTTTACAAGTTTAAATCTTAAACAAGAAACTTCTTTGAAGAGTGACAAAACTAAATCATCCAATCTAAAAAAAAAAAAAAAAANTTTTTTTTTTTTTTTTGCAGTGGGAAAATAAATCTGCCTTCACATATATCATGCATTAAAGAAACTAAAAGCAACTAGGAGATGATCAATGTAGCAGTCAGTGGTCTTGAAACAATATTACTGATGAAATAAGGATGGCATTCAACCAGGTGCCATGGAGGGTAAAGTGCATGCATGCTGTGTTCTAATCAAGGGCTACAAGAGATGATTTCACCAAACTGCACGCCTTCAGCCTGAGAAGGAACTAGTCTGTGAAATAGTTGCTGTAGTCTTTGGTTGGAATAAAAAGCTGCATACACTTTGTACTCCATGGCACACTGTTGAATAACCCTGATCAGATCTATAGGAAGGTAAGAAAGGATGCTTTCTTCTGAGTCTCTGACTTCATGTCAAGATCCAGTCCATCATGTAGGAGGAGGGGGGTAGTACTGGTTATACTGGCCATACTGGCCATACTGCCCCCAGGAGTTTTGTCCCCAACTGCCGTACTGTTGCTGAAAAGAAGGATAAGACAAAGGTTGACCAACCTATTATACACAACAGCGAACAAAGTTAATCACAGAATTTTCCAGAAGACTGAGCCAAAAGATGAACTGCTCTCTAGCATTAATGACAATTAATTTGAATTAAAAACAAAATTCTTACGAAGTACATTTAGAAGTAGTAGTAAATAGCCATGTGTTTATTATCATATCATGTCAAAGTGAAGAACACTTAATCTTCAGAGCCCTAGGACACACCTGATACCAGTTGTAGTTGTATGCAGAATTATTAGCCTGCATGTCTGTCATCATGTTTACTGCATCCGAGGAACCGTCGTCCACACGCTGTTTCTTGGCATCAGGCTCCTGTAAGCTGTGGAGACAAGTCATAATCCTATGACCTTCCTATTTCAATGTATTCAATGTATTGCCAAGTACACAGCTAGCAAATAAGGCCTTTAATCAGCTGCGTTAAAGTTACTTATCAGAGTTGAGTTCAGATGATGCAATGCTACTGTAACTTCCATCCATTCATTAAACGTAATAGTCACTACAGAATAGGGAATAACTAGAGCATATCAGAAAGGACTTCAAATTTTATCCCTACGTGGCAAGCATCTTGAAAAGTTCATCAAAGTGTTGATGTGAAACAAACCCTCTTCCATTACTCACCTATCATGCCCGTTCTCCGCTTTCCTCTTTGAAGGTTCGCTTTCTTTCTGCAGTTTCTGATGCTCCTCATATGCAGCCACAAGCCTAAGGGATTATAAAAGGAAATGGAGTCACTAAATCATGACGAAATGTTTTAATAGATATTTCTTGAATTCATCCGTGACAGCAATAAAGGAAAAACTCACAAATTGATGTCTCTTCCAAAGTCCTCCAGGAACTCGACCTTGCGCTGGGAGAAGAGAAGGCGAGACTCCAGAGGCATTGGGCTCTTCAGAGCTCGGTCAAAACAAGCCAAGATTTCTGCTTCATTCTGTGACACGTCTCCGCTGTATTCCAGCTCAAGTAGGTTCAGATATAACTTTGGACTTGTCTGTAAAGCCACAAAAATAAACATGCAATACAGTAACAACACTAGAATTTGTTTGAAGCTACAGGCAGTGAATCTTGTTCCAAAATCTTCTTTATCTCAGTTTCAATGTACATTTTGAGCAGAACTCACTGATGAAACCTCTGAATTAACTATCCATCTTGTCTGCAAATTTCAGGTCAAAAACTCATTCTCATAAGTTATTATAATCTAAAAATTTAAGTCAGACTTCTACTAGTTCAATGTGTAGGTTCTCACCTGGTCTTTCTCAATAGCATCCAGCAGCACCTTTCTGGCTTTGCTCAGACTTCTCTGCACCTTCATCAACTGCCTGGACAGCTTCACAGCATAGAACGATGTCTCAGTAGTATTCTTCGCCGACTCCATGGCGTCCCTCAGCAGGGCCTCTGCTTCCTCCAAGTTCCCGTGGCGACGCTCCAGGCTGACCCTCCGAAGACGCACCATAGCCAGGCCAGGAACCGCTTCCTCTAGTCCTTTCAGGATACCACGAGCCTCCTCAATATTACCTGGGAGAAAGATGAAGCACCATCTTAATGGGATTTTGATGAAGAACTATTTCAGCAGCACTGATACAGACAAGCAACTTTCCAGGTGACTACAGTAAGAACAATGGCAAACACTTCTAATAGCACTTTTCATTTTGATATTTGTAATAAACTGAACTGCCCATGTACAATGCAGTAAACAGCCATCTCATTGGCTGAGTCAAACAAAGGAATTAAAATATGACAGAATCCTATCTGGCTTACTAAAATCACTCAGGGCATATGAAGACTTCCAAAGTCTGCATCACTCTGCACCTCTAATTCTACACTTAGAGAAGTAGATTTTTTATTTCCATGATTTCTTTTGTGCTTTCTGCAAGTTATTTGACTGTATTCAATTTGCATGCTGTTTTGAATGAGTTTGTCACTCACCTTGCTGCTCTTCAAATGCTGCCCACAGTAGGTGGATAGTTGGTTTCTTGGGCAAGTGGATGGTACAGGCCTTCTTGTAGACATGCTTCACACCCTCAGTGCTGAAGCCCTCTAGATATTTTGCATACTTGAGAGTGAAAAACAGAAAAGGAGTTGGAAAAAATGCAGGAGAGGACAAAGAAAAGACCAGAAAGAGAAGAGAAAAAGAGAGAGAAAAGCAAAAAAAAAAAAAGATGAGAGTTTACAACTAAATATTTCAGTTGGCAGAAGCAGCAACTTCATTGACAAGATCGTTTTTAGAAATTTTCTGTGTAAACCCATCAGCACCTTCATGGAACCAATTAGATAAGTTTCTGTAAGGTAGTGGGAGACGGAGAAGATGCAACGTAGTAGTTGGCAAATGCTGCAGTCAAATCTTGTGTGGCAAGCTGGCCATCCCCTAATACAACAGATACAGTCACATATCAACGTTACACGCAAAGAGAGTGCAGGACGATTTACTGTGTCGATGTGATATCATCGTTGATGGGGAAGTGCAGGGAAGTTCGAGGAAGTGAGAGAGAGGTCAATGGTCGTATTACCTTCATCCAGAACTCTTCGTAGAGTGCGCAAGCGATGAGGCATCTTTCAAAAAGAACAACCACGCGCTCTGGGGTCCCGTTTTCAATCTCAAAGTCCAGGTATTCCTTCCAGTTGTTCAGCTGGGTCTTCTCTAAGGCTTTGACATGGAAGTAAGGTCTCTTAATCTAAAAAACAAACAAACAAAAATATCAATTAATATTGTTCTAGTTTACAAATATCAACCAACGCAAAATGTGTGGAAGATAAAAAAAGATACACACCCCTTCCTCAAAAGCCCAGCGCTTGCTGACTTCATGTTCGTTGAGGTTGAAAACCTCCTGCCGAGCCTCGATCACCTTGTGGCGCATATTCTCAATCTCTGTCACCCTCTACATTAGAACACAAATAAGACACACGGTGAGCACCCTCATATGTGCTTTCATATATCACATTCACCACTTGATGTGAAATCTGCAAGCGGCAAGAAGCCTGTGACAGGGCAGGTATGTATGCGACCTGCATATCCGCCTTTGGCGAGCTCTGGGTGTAGGTGCTGGGCTCAATGGGCATCAGCTGATCCTAAACAAGTTTTAGACGAGTCCCTGACTGGATATCAACTTGAATCCCCCAGGTATTCACTGGCTTAGCTGCTGATGGAAAAGACACTTCTTCAACCTGAACAAGTATTTTTTTTCCCTTTCATCATGGAAAATAGGCAGGATTGTACTAAACACTGCAAGCATTAATTTTATCTCTGCTGCAGGATTGGGACATGGAGTTGTACCTTAGCTGGGTCCGTGAGGTCCTCGGTACCAGGTGGCAGCTCCTCTTCAGCAACAGGTTTCTCATCATCTTCACCAACCATAGCTGCAAGGTTAGCTTTTGAGAGCTCCACTCTCAGCTGAACAAATTCTTCCTCAGACAAGAAGTGTTTGGGGTTGTTGTTCTGCACATGTTCTTTGAACCTGTCAATTTAAGAATTTCATGTCATTTCTACAGATCTTACAAGCCTGAAACTAAAAGAAGGGCTGCAAAAGTGTGGTCTGAGTCAAGATATCTTAAAAGGACCATACTGATAGTTTTGCAAGTTTGAGCCCAAGCACTAGGTTACTACTTTGGTCTGTGCTACAGTTAATTCACACTCAACAGAAATTTTATTCTAAATTATAATGAGGCCCTGTTTATGGAGATTTAGTTTGATAAACTAAAAGCCAGCACTGAACATCATGATGATCAACAAGGTTATTCTGGTTCCTTCTCCTTACCTCTGGAAGTGCTGAGAATACAGCTGGGTTGGGATGCCCAAAATGCGGTCGTAAACAGCAGTGACGTTAGCTAGCTTCTGCTGCTCTGTTTCCCAGTTGATGTAGGATTCCCACAGACGGTCTGAGCGAAAGTCTGTGCCTGCCGCCAGCACTGCATGTTCATAGGCACTAAAGATAGAAAAAAATGAAGGTCAGCAAAGATGATCCTCAGGCAACTGTCTTTGTTGTCTCTCAAGCCCGTCATAGTGTTAGTTACAAAAATGTTAGAATAGAAACCATAACACTTATGCTATCATCTGTATCAATCTGGAAAATTTAAATTGAACTGTAGACAGAATAAAATCCCCACAATGTTGTCTGTGCTAAGACAACTCAAGTAACAACATGGAGGAAGAAGGGTAAAAATTGTCCATCGCTTACGCTCGTATGCGACCCTCAGTCTCTGGGTCACTGAGGTCTGAGTTTTCTTTGATGTAGGACAGGTAGTGCAGCCACAGGTCCACACTGAGAGGGATGGCCTGCAAGCCTCGCCTGTATACCTGGGACAAAAGAACATTAACGTGAATTTAACATAATTAGCCAAAAGCACCAAGCTTCACCCTGTATTAACATAAAGCTCAGATGAACTTTTTTGAGCAATACTGCTAAAGCCAGTAACACAGGTACATCAAGAGCAAACTGAAAGTTCCACTGAGTAAACAATGTTATAATGAAACTTTCTCAGTGTGGACAATTTGAATCTGTCATTGCAGATAGGACAAATTAAACAATGGCTACGTGAGTGTCTGTTTTTTTTTTTTAAAGGAAAAAAAAAATGAAACTTGATTCTTTATTAATTTGGTTTTCATATTTACCTCTTCTGCAACCTGTATGTTGTCATGTTTTTTCTCTATGTCTGCATACTTCTTCCAGTAGCCATAGCAGTAGGGATAACGAAGGAAGAATACATCAAAAGCTTTTCTCACAGCAGAAAGGATATTCTGTGGAGAAAATGACAGCAAACAAAACCTTAACAGTGTTTCAAAATAACCTTAACATGTAATTTTTCCCCCCAATGTAATAACTCCTGAATTAGACTATTATATATACATTATATACAAAATTATTGTTTTATATATTATACAAAATTGTTGTTTTGATTTCATTCTCCTAAATGTTAGACCAATTCAAAGTGAACCTATCTAAAAAAAAAAAAACCAGCATGTCTTCTTTTACCTCTTGCTCCACATGCTGAAGCAGATAGACCCAACCATTGAAGTCTTCTGGGTTCTCCTCACACCCCTTAAAGAGTCTTTCAAACTCACTAGGGAGCTCTGGTTCTGCAGGAACAGCAGGTTCTTCCGGGGCCTCTTTGGATGGCTCTTCCAGCTCCATGCCATCCTCTGTGGCCTCCGCCTCACCTGAAACTTCAAAAGAAGCAGTTAATTATTAAAGATGTTATCGGTATCTGTCCAAGATGTATTTTTACTGCCAATGTCTGGCAAATTATGAAACTGGATCTTCAACATATTTTTTCACAAAAAAAAAAAAACCACACCTTAACCACCAACAATATGCATTTTAATTACCTTCGGTGGCATCTTGTACGGTGGCCTCTGGCTCTATAGTCATTTCCTGGCAGTTTTGCGGAGACTCTACCGTACATTCTGGAGGCTGCTCTGGATTTTCTGTATTCTGTGGAGGCAGTGGTGGTGGTGGTGGCTGCTCCTCTTGGAAGAGCTGACCACTGGTAAGCTGGAACTTCTCCACTGATTCCAGCTCTGTGGAATTCAACTCATGGTTTGGATGCTGCTGTTGCCCCAGAGAATCCTGGGAATCCTGGGAAAGATCTGAGTCTGTAGGCATGTTGGCGAGAGTCTCTGGAGGAACCTGGCCCAGGGACCACTCAGTGGTGTGGCTTGAAACGGGAAGGTAACCATCTCCATTCTCCTCCATGGCAGTGGAGTTTGTGTCAAGCATTCCCGTAAGGGGCTCGTCCGAGTGATGCAATCCTGTTGAAAATCAGGCTGAATTATGACTATGTGACTGTTAGAAATAACAGACAGAATCATGTCATGCTGCAAATTTCTTTACACATAAATGGTGAGATGTCTACAATTTGGCCTTAATTTACTTTTGAGAGCAAATAAAACTGTTACAAAATGTACACAAGGTGAGAATTTTCCAGAACTCATTAGCTAACGAGTGTATCTTCTATGATAATCTCACTTACAGGAGACTTAATTCGTTTATTATTATTATTGGCAAAATCGCGAATAAGTTATTCCAAAGCATATGGAAGTATTTAAAAATTAACTTGGTTAACCACAAATTTACACCAAAACGATCAACACAGATAGAACAGCAGCTGGGTGTAACAGGATACTTCCGCGTTCTAACATAAAACGGGTTCCAATTTTAATTTCATGCCATCTAAAAATACATCCACGTGATCGTTGATGAAATATGGCTACACATGACAGATAAAAACTAAATCAGAAGCAACTCGTTGTTGATGGTAGCGACATGATCCATTAAAACCGATTCACTTCGCTTTGGCCTTGTTTGCGGTTTGAGGCCATATTACAGCCAGAATGTCGTTAACACAAAGTTCCATCAGATTCGGAGCAAGGCCTTAACTCCATCTATTTCATGAGAAGTGAAACGTGATTTCAAGTTAGCACGACCTTAGAGATCGTTTAGCAAGCTTGCATAACACTACATAGTTAATCATGAGGTGATTTTATTGCCTATCGTTGTTTCTTTCTTATTTTTTCCACGAAAACATTTTGTTATTTTATGATTCACCTTCACTATAACCAATGCAACGTGCTTGGACACGGCCTCCGTTTCCAGTGAATAGACGGCACCAGCTAAGCTACTTCACCATTTAGCTAACCGGCTAACACAGGCCATTTCGACCTTAAAAGCTAGCTGGCTATCGAATTACAACAATTCTGGCTACGTTAAACCATTTTCTTAAATACAGATAGCCGTTTTGGATTCTTACCAGTATCTTCCATGAATTTTTGGTCAAGCTTGTTAACTTCTTACGTTTAATGAGTCACTTTAACGTACAACAGCCAAGCGCGCTTCGCTTCGCATTCTTATCGGAGGGAAGAAGCAAGGAAGCCACGTGTGCGCATGCTCTGCGAACCCCCACACCCGACAACGACGGTAGTAAAGGAGTTACAGCAAATTATTACAAAGCCGTATACATTTGGCAATAATTCGCCTCTCATATTTGTAGTTTCATTAACAGCTGGGTGCAATGTATATTTTACTTTAAAAGATATTTTCAAGATGAGAATAATTACTTAATAATATTGCTTTTAATAATTTAGCATTTACAAATGTAAATTTTGCACACACACCCCAAATATAGCTGACAAGTTTTTCCTGTATTGTTTCTCTTGTGAAGTAAAACCCAAATGTTTCTCTAATGCGCTCATCGCTGCTTGTACTCAAAATAAGCCATCTTGTTTCTGGATTCCAAATACATTTCAAGACGTTGAAATGAATGGAAGAAGTATGTAACACTGTAAATAGGTAGAAATACATTGGTCTATCATTTTAAGAGACATTGTGGAGCAAAATGAACCACAACATTTAAAACTTTCCAGTAGTTTGCGCCATACTGTGCAATATTACCTTTACTGGCAAAAACGATATACAGATACACATAACAGTGAACTTTGTACATATTGTTTCCTGAATTTATAGCATATGACTTGAGCAAGTATTCTTTGAATTTTTTTTTCTTTTGCGTCCTTTATATTTACACCCTTTTGTGTAGTTTTGTGTAGTTTCAAATTTGTGCAGGTGCCTTTGCCCATTTTCTCACACATGCGCACACGACCTCCACGTCACAGCCTAATTATAAGGAAACCGTCTTGAATGAATGACAAAACGTGGGAACGTCTTATCTGAAAATCCCTTCTTCAGATCGTCATTTCTACTAAATACGCTCTTCTATCTCACATGTGTCACAACTGCGGCAGATTTAACCCTAAAGAAAGTTAAATACACAATGAAAGCTCAAATGGCGCCCATGAAGCTCATGGACCACTCTGCATTTGGGTTTTCCTAGCGCGCATGCCAAATGGCGTAGAGTGCCTTCAGACGCAGTCGGAAATGTTAAAATTGTCAGTGAATGGTGCATTTGTTTTCCACGTCCAATGTGGTTCATCCTCTCACTCACAAGAAACTACAATAACAGATCCGATTCATATCCTGTTGCTGTTTCAACTGCTGTTGATCATGTGATGTTGCTTTAGTGCAGGGAAATTAAACTGTCATGTCAGAAATCTCAAAAGTCGTCATCTCAGTTACAGACCTGGCTCCAACAATGTAAATGTAACTGCAAACGCCAGAATTTATTATATCTGCTGAGTTATTGGGCGTGTCATACATTTATTATGCCTGTATACATAAGTATTGTGTGATTTTGTGTTCTATGGGGCTCTCTTGGATATCAATTCGCCACACTACTTGTAAGATTACATTTCTGCTATGACTCCGCTTTATGGGGACCTCTCGAACGTAAATATCTGGAATTTGGAATAGAACTAAAGCCTTAAAAAGTTATCTAGATAAATTATTACGCTTCGTGAGACAGCAGCCCAGTTGTACAGTTCATATTGTTAAGCCAAAAGCACGAGCACGCCCTCTTCGTAATTTTTTTTAAAGCGGTTGTCAGAAGTCGGAGCTTGTGAGGGGTACGTGAACGCAGCAGTAGTGTCTGAGCAGTAGAGGAAGTGGCGGCTGATCTGGGTCCGCACCTTTTCCGGTAACACTGAAATCGCTTTGACTGAGCGGCTGGTGAGAGAGGGAGGAAGAGAGCGAGAACGCGGCGAGAGCGGGGAGAAACAGACCGGGAACTGGGTGATGAACGCCGCACTCACAGGTATTTCAACCGTTTTCTGTCTTATTAGTCGTAGTTTTGCTCTTATCCCCCCACAAAGAGCGTTTTTTTCCGCTGTAAAGTTGTCCTCTGTACTAACACCCCTCCCTTTTCTGGACCGCTCTTGTGTCACAGGGGGAAGAGAAGAAAGTCGGATGAATCAATGACCTTTTGATCGCTCTTCCTCTGGATGTCCCGGCGCAGAAAGGACGGCAGAGGTTTGATTTGAGTGTGTTTGTCAGCAAACCTCGGTGCTTTTAGATCCGTCGACTGGAATTGACTGAGGGCAAGTGTGGGCAGCCGGCAGCCAAGGAGGAAGTGGGAACCCCGGCTCGGACAGGGCCTAATTTATACTGTAGGCTTTTTGTATCAAGCCCAGCTCCGAGGATTTTAGAAGAGGAAGGAGCTCTACTGGAAATGTGGATTCTGAATGAAGTCTGCACGTCAGAGTTAGTTTGACACAGGGCGAGGTAATTTTTTTTCCCTTCATTGGAGGGCAGTGGATCATGAAAATAAATCCCCACCCAATTCTGCCAGACCAGCATAATCACATTGTTCCCTTTCAATCTGTCTCACCCACTCAGGTCATTTAATAACCGCAATAATTGTACTCCAGCTAATTGTATTACCCTGTAATACAACTGGACTGTATTCAAAGTCGCTGCCTTTTGAATATTGGCACTTGTGTCAGCCCACCTGTCATCACATGGTTTGCTTTTAAGACTCTAACTTATCAGTTGTATTTAACACAACTTTTTCTCTCAGGAGAGACGTTTTTTTTTTTCTTCTAAAGAAGTATTTATGCACATCAAACAAGATGGGGAAAGTGCTCTCAAAGATCTTTGGCAACAAGGAGATGAGAATATTGATGCTTGGACTTGATGCTGCTGGCAAAACTACCATCTTGTACAAGTTGAAGCTCGGACAGTCGGTCACCACCATCCCTACTGTTGGATTCAACGTGGAGACTGTCACCTATAAGAATGTGAAGTTCAACGTGTGGGATGTGGGAGGACAGGATAAGATCAGGCCACTTTGGAGACATTACTACACAGGCACCCAGGGCCTCATTTTCGTGGTGGACTGTGCCGACAGGGACAGGATCGATGAGGCGAGACAGGAGCTCCACCGAATCATCAATGACCGGGAAATGAGGGATGCCATCATCTTGATCTTCGCCAACAAACAAGACCTCCCAGATGCCATGAAGCCCCATGAGATCCAGGAGAAGTTAGGCCTGACCCGGATCAGGGATAGGAATTGGTACGTTCAGCCCTCATGTGCTACAACAGGGGATGGACTATACGAGGGCCTGACCTGGCTTACCTCAAATTACAAATCTTAATGTTTCCTTACCAGCCTGGACACTTTTAGGCTACAAGCAAAAAAGTAGCTGAGAATGAAAACATGAAAAAAATGCAATCTGAAGCAATTAATAACATGACCTCTCTGCTTAGTATACAGTATATCAAAGAGAGAAGCAATTATATATATATTTTTTGTTTTGTTTTGTTTTTTTAATGATGATTTCACTATAACCCAGATTTCATTTAAACAAAAGACAATTGTTTTGACTGGCTTCCTTTTTAGTTTGCTTTGGTTCTGTAGTATTTCACTCACATTCTGTGTAATCAATTCTCTTTAATTACACCATATCTTTACTTTATGCTCTTACTTTTTTTTCCTCTTTTGTATGATTTCTTTTAGGAGACTTCAGGGCTAAAGGTTAGGCCAAACATTTATAGATTTGTGGCCATACATGCTGCCCTTTCTCTGCTTTCATACAGTATTCTCATGACCCAGCTTCATATCCAAAGGATGGGGAAGTTCAAATCCCTTTGACGACATAACTTGTTCATATCTGTTCCAGAAACTGTTTCCTACATCAGCATATCGCTTTCATGAATCACACCTCCTCTCTTAACTAAGAATGTGTATTACGGACATTCTGGGACCTTGGAAATAACTGTTTTCATTATTGATTGTACACATTTACTGGAAAGGTTGGGAAAATAGTCGTACTTATTTCCTGTGCAGTGATTTCATCCATAATGTCTCCTGAGGTGTTTTGTTTGAAAGACAGTGTGGATGCTGGATGTACACACACACTGTGATATGGATCGAAATTTTCTTATTTCAGGGTTCAAATCTGTTGCCACCGGGCTTATTTGTCTCTTTTTGTCCCCAGAGCTTCCATTACAGTTGAGTATTTTGTAGTTTCAACTGCCTTAGGAGGGATCCAGGTTATAGATGCCCCAAAATCAAGACAGTTTGTATGGCAGAAGGTATTCTCTCAGCTGAGTTTGCACTTTGGGAGGGGGATTACCAACTCGCTGGCTGTGCACATTTGATTTTCTGTGACTGACTTTTGGACCCCAGCAAGTGTTTACAAAAGTCCCAACCCCCATCAAATCCATGTAGGTGCTTCACTCTGACCCTCCTCTTTTTTTTTTTTTTANTTTTTTTTTTTTTTTTTTTTTTTTTGCTATGCTGATGAAATAATAAAAAAAGATATATCCAGATCAGTACGGAAGTGACGGCCTTTTCACTGAACAGTTGCAACTGACATGATAGCAAATGTGTATATTTCAGTTCAGCTTATAAAAGAGGAAGTGAGAGTTTTTGGGTGTTAGAATAGTGGAAAGAAAGCCTGAGGAGATCAAACTGACGTGAGCTTCTGCCTGTTTCCTTTCTGCACTTGTATGTGTGAGTCACTGGTCTGAATAAATGATGAGAGCTCTAGTTTCGAAGTCGTGATTGTCAGGTGTGCCTGCTTCGCCAAAGGTCTTGAAGTGTCACGCTGTCAGAGGAGTGACTTCACGAGTGCCTTGACATTTTCAGACAAAGGATATGATTTAACGCTGCCCCCCTTTTGTACCTTTCTAAGGTTTCTCGTGAGAATATGACCGTTTTTACGTGCATTCATGTGTCCCAAACCTTGAACCAAAACTCAACAAGCCGAAGTTTTGTAGAAAGATTGCAGAACACCAAGTATTACCCTGCTAATAAATCCCTTATAAAATCCCTTATAAAATAATGTGTACTTAAACATCATCTCTTACATAATCAGAAAACAACATTTACAAATCAAGATTTATAGTGTCAACATATTCATGACGGACAATGCACACTTCTTTGTGAAAGTCTTACTCTCCTGAGACAGTCTGTGTACACAAAGTGTGAATTCAGGTTGCTGAGAACTGGTTTGGCTGAAGATGAGAGTGATGTCTCACTTCGTGCTTGTGTGATTAGAGAGGTTACAGTGACAGAGTGCCAGCCTGGCTTCTTGCCCTGGCTATGAAATGTGGCCTCAGGCACCGATCTGAGATCAGTCACCATTTCAAAGACATTCATTCATTTTTTTTCCTTCCCTTGCTTATGTTTGTGATCACAGTTTCACGAGGTTCCAAGCCAAGTCTGATCACATTCTGTCTGAGATCAGCTTCCTTTTCTTTTTTTTTTTTTTTTNTTTTTTTTTTTTTTTTTCATTTTGCAGCTCTGAAAGATGGGATTGGATTGTGGGTGCACAGTAGTGACATCACCGTGTGAAGTGTCAGGAAATGCCTCTCATAGAAATTGCTGGTTTAGGAGTGGCCTGATGGTGCACAAACAGTCGCACAAGTGTCAGGTTCTACTGCAGCTTTCACACCAATTTTTCATTTGAAAAAATGCATAAACCTTACTCAAATGCAGGCAGAAAGTTTTGTTTTGTAGTAATCATGATCAAAGGGGAATCGTTTTTCTTTAATTTCCTGAAAGAGTCATATATTGTGGAAATTGTGCTTTGTTCTGGAGGCACAGGCCAGGAATTCCGGTGGAGGAATGCTTGCTCTGTATCTCTGCCTGTTTGCTCATGTGCTGTTTGTTCTGTGGCTGTTGATTTGAAGTTTGACCTGTCGCTGTGCTGGAAGTAGCTGCACATGACGTCCAGCACGAAGAACGGCCTGTTAAAGTCAGATAGACGTGAACACGCACACACATCTTCTGTCGCCTTCAAATCCAGTGTATATTTCATTTGAAGCAGCACTTACAGGAATTTCCTGTTCTTTTACAGTGTGCTATTGCAATAATCCGCTTTATTTGCCATGCAAGTAAAGGGAAAAGTTCAGGGGCTGTTGCTCAACAGTGTCGCATATAATCCTGTTGCTTATGATTTTCCACTCATGGCTTCCATTGTGGATGTGGAAATTCCAAAATGAATTGTAATAAAAAAAAAATGGCTTTCTTTTTTTGGGAGTTGTCAAAGAGCGGAAATGTGGAGAGAAAGCAGTTTGAAACGGCTCCTGATGTTACATCAGCGAGAGGCGAGTCGCACTCACGTCAGGCCTTTTGTACGGATTCACTCAGCAGCACATACACACACACACACACACACACATCAGCTTCTGCCAACTGCTGTCACACTCACCTGTGGCCCTCTGTTAAAGGATTATTGTCTTTTTCAAGCATTATTTAACAGTTTTATTAAGAAAAAGCAGGTTCACGTACTAGATTCCAAACCTACAAGTTGTACACGGACAACTTTCATGGCATCACTCGGTTCTGAAGTTGTTATGCTCATCAAAACATCCACAGTCCTAAAAATGAAGCTTTGCTCTGATTTGTTTTACTTTGTCCTTTGATGACTTTGTCGCAGATGAGATCCTGAACTTTAGATGTGATTCATCTGAAATGTGTTTCCCGGTGAAATCTCAACAGAAACCACAACTGAGTTTGATTTTTCGATGAATGCCTCAACAGACCTGCTTCATTTTCTGTTGCATTCAGTTTGAGCCCTGAGCATTTCCATTGTGTTGAGTGGGGAGGTGGAGGGGAGGGGGTGGGGGGCAGGCTGATCTATTGTACTCCTTTGAAGTAGGCGGATTCAAACAATACCTTACTGCCTGATCCTCTGTAATTTGTTTACTCGGGCGTTCCTTTACAATTAGAATCTCACTTCAGTTCTTCATTCAGCATATCGGGAATAGCAAAACCACCAAACGCAGACGACATTGCTAAGCTAATTCATATTTGAACTAGAAAGAAACATTTAAGCCTGTTATTAATGAACTCATGTCACGAAGGGCCACAGACACATTATCATGGATCACATTTTTGAATCTGTCTTGATTTTATTCCCATTACCCAAATGTTAGTACAGAGGGTTCCTGGTTTATACTGGTCACACTGGTTAATATGTGTATTATTAATTATGAATGGCTGTCCAGTTACAGTCTAATTCCAGTTTAGCAAGCTTCAAGAGTTGCTATTGGCGTTAGTATTAGTTTGCTTTTGGTTGTTACTTCAAATGTGTGCGAAATTGAACCTGATGCAAAATATTTGAATTTGCTTCACGTCTACAAGTACAGGAGATGAATCCACTGATCATTCCAATAAAATGAACTGATCTTTGTCTCAGATTTTGAAATTGCTCAATAGCACAGTGATTACAACTATTGTGAGTTTCCCTTCACCGCAGAACAGAAACACAGTCACCAGCAAAAACAAAGACGGGAATTTGCATAAAAAGAACTTTGGAAAATGGCCGCTTGCACCGGCTAATTCATATTGATGAAGCAACACAATAGCGTCAGTTGAAATTTCAGGGCTTATTATTTTTGGTTTTGGGAGTAATCCATCCATTTTTCACTGCTTATCCGGGTCTGGTCGCAGAGGCAGCATGCTAAACAAAGTAGCCCAGATGTCCCACTTCCTAGCTGCATCCTCCAGCTCTTCCCAGGTGATCCCAAGGCATTCCAGGCCAGATGGGATGTATAACTGCTGCTGTGTATTCTGGGTCTGCCCCGTGGTCTGCTCCCAGTTGGAAGTCCTGGATTACATTCACAAGGAGCCAAGAGGCATCCTGATTAGATACCCAAAACCCCTCATTTGGCCTCTTTAAAATGAACACAAACACCTCATCCTTATCAAGATTTAAAGGACCATACTGGCCATTTTGCATGTTTGAGCCTAATATTTCAGTTTTCCTACACATAACGTTACTGACAGTCATTTTCAAAAGCATACTACTGGAACTGTGAACTAAAAAAAAATTTCCTACCTTTCAGTCCTCCATTGGTTTCACTTAATTCTGGTATGCTATTAAAATCAACTTGTTGATGCTTGAAACATTCTTGGAAATGTCTCAAGTATTAACATCGCGAACAAGACGTGTATTGGGGGGGGGGGGNCAGTTCTTCACTACAGCACTTGAATGCACCACTAGGAAGCATTTTCAGGTCACTCCACACTTTTTATTGAGCTTAAACGCTAAAATTGCATAACTTTAAAAAAAAACCCTCAATACATGTCTTGTTGGTGATGATGGGTTACCTATCCCAAGAATGTTTCAAATATCAACAAGTTGATTTTAATAGCATACCAGAATTACCTGAAACCAATGGTGGTCTGGAAGGTAGGAAAAACATTTTTAATTCATCCTTCCAGTAGCATGGTTTGGGAAATGATTGTCAGTAACTTTACATGTATGGAAATTGAATATATTAGGCTCAAACATGCAAAAATGATGGTATGGTCCTTTAAACATTTTTTTACATACCCTTTAGCACCCTTCACACTTTTTTCAGGTGTTAAAGGGTATGTAAAAATGGTTAAATTTTGAATGTAGAAAATAGAGAAGTCTGAGCGAAAACTGTACTATTAAAGACTTGCTGGTAGTGAAAGCTGAGCTTTCCTCAAAACTAGTGACCTTGTTTACTGTAAAATACAATGAAAACTGTCACAGTTCTGCATGTCTGGTCAGCCACTCACCTGCCATTTCTGCATGCCTGGTCCTCAGCTACTCACCTGCCATTTCTGCCCGCCTGGTCTTCTGTTCCTCACCTCCGTTCATCAGCCTGATTCATTTCAGGTTTGGACGCTGTCACCAATTAGCACCAATCAAGCATGGATTTAAACCCCAGTCTCACACTCACCCTTTGCCAGATTGTTCTTTGCCATCCCCGATGCGAGACATTCCAGCGTTCATTTGTGGACTGACCTTCTGTTACCGACTCGGCCTGTTTTGGACTATTCTGCTCGTCGCCCCCCTGGTTATCACTTCTGCCTTCTGTCCCCGACTCCGATTCCAGTCTCTGCGTTTGGACTCTTTGTTTGACTGTGTCAGTGTAGGCACTTTGTCCTGCCAGTTTTTCTGCCTGCCTCTGTGTTGGACTGAGAGCTCTAATAAAGAACTTTACTTGTCGGAGTTGTACTGTGTGCTGCATTTGGGTCCAAACCCCACCCGTCACAGAAAACCATCTGCTGGGACAAGAAACAAAACTTTGGGCATGTGGGGAAAAATCAGAGTGGAAATCAACTGAGTAGTTTTGTACCTCAATTACATTAATTTGTCAGGACAAGTAAGATTTTTAAATTTCAATCAGAATCCAATGCAATATCAGTCAACAGGAAATAACATGCAAAAATGTTGTTAATTTTAAACATTAATTCAAACTTTACATAAAAGTTCCAACCATAAACATTGTGTTTTGTTTTGTCCTTGTAGATATAGAAACATTGAAGTGAAGCACTGACTCTATATATATAAATGATGAAATATTTATTGTGCAGCACTAATTATGAAACCAAAAAAATGCACTCTTCACCTGAAAAGTCAAAGAGATTTTCAGTTATTTATGTATATTTGTAGTGTAATTGATGAATGAATGGGGTTTGCCCAAGCAGTTTTGCAGGGGCTACACACACACACTATACTCTTCTCCTGTGTGTAGTCATGCACAGTTCCACAGCAAGCCGAACTTCATTCCAATGAAAACTGAGTCATGATGTCACTTCCAAACTCCTTTGGTTCTTTACTGACTTATACAAATGAACCGTGGTCAAACTGGAAAAAACAAAACTATTTTAAATATATAGATATAACAAACATAAAGCTAATTCAATAATCAGTTTGATATGCAAGATTAGACATACAAAACCTGAACCCTTTTTATCC
Source organism: Lucifuga dentata (assembly GCA_014773175.1). NCBI lineage: Eukaryota > Metazoa > Chordata > Actinopteri > Ophidiiformes > Bythitidae > Lucifuga > Lucifuga dentata. The sequence continues at coordinate 73,093 of VXCM01004514.1, read as the reverse complement.
AAACTTGAAATTAATTTAGCTAAATGCACAAGTACACGTCATCACGTTGTAGTGTGGACCAGACACAGTTTCACTATTGCGTTACACGCTGTCCTTATCTTCATGCTTGTTTCCGTAGAGACGAGCGCTTTAGAAATTTGTTCGCTCAGTCGAACATTCAGAGGCCAAAAGAAGGAGAGAGAAAGTTTTGCCCTAAAGCTTTTTTCCCATCGTGTTCCTGTTTAAAAGTCAGTTTAATGTTCTGGTGTAAATATGTACACGTGGCATCTGTGGATGTCAAGTAAACACATTTAGAAAGTTTTGACATTTAGAAAACAGAATTACTTAGGGCCACCTAAGACGAGACGTAGCTGGTTAACTACTGTACATTTTTCTAGATATGACTAAATATTTGTCACTTAAGTGCTGGTGTGTCACATGTACAGTTTGGTTTGTCAGAAATAAGACCAAATATAAGAGGACGTCTTGTCTTGACCAGCGTCTTTAAAAGTCTCTGACTGGTTTGCTCTTATCTTCAAATAAGGTACAAACCTTATTTTTACCTTATTAAAGTGAAACAGAAATCAGATTGCAAGTTTCTATGTGTATAATCTTCCTAAAACAAAAAGTGTAAAGAACAAGTTTTTTTTTAAAATATATTTTCATGAAATATGTCTGTGATGCCAACTGATGGCTCTACCAAACAAAATATCATTCATTCTTGTTTGGACTGACTTGTCTTTGATTGATTTTTAGTGTTTGAAGTCAATACAGTAGAAAAAAAAATTACCATATCTCTGTATTACTCTTTGTTCCTAACATTATCTGAGTTATATATTTCATTATAATGTCAGTTTTATTTGCTGCCATAACCCTCATCCTTCTTTCCACCTTTAGCCTGCAGTATTTCTGTCTACTGGGTGAAAACTGAAGGGGAAAAAATCAATATTAGAAAAAAATATGGGTGGAAAGTGCATCATAAAAATGCTTTTTTAACGGCGGAAGCTATCAGTGAGCCAACCTTGTTTACTGTGAAATACTGTGAAAAATCTCTTCTTGGAGCAAGAAATATATCTACTTTTGGTTGAAATAAAATCCAAGTGAAAATTTTAAAATTATATTTGGTTAGTAAACCCTAAGATACCTGAAAACACCCCCTACCTATTCTTTAACAGTTATTTTACTTCTTTAATTAAAGGACCATACCGTCATTTTGCATATTTGAGCCTAATATATTCAGTTTTCATACATGTAACGTTACTGACAATTATTTCCCAAAGCATACTACTGGAACGGTGAATTAAAAATGTTTTTCCTACCTTCCAGACCTCCATTGGTTTCAGTTCATTCTGCTATTAAAATCAACTTGTTGATACTTGAAACGTTCTTGGGATAGGTAATCCATCATCACCAACAAGACGTGTATTCAGGGTTTTTAAAAATTTTTTTTGTAATTTTAGTGTTTAAGCACAATAAAAAGCATGGAGTGAATGTATGCCTCCACTGGGGAATATAGTCCCAAAAGAAGACCTGCGTTTATGGAAAAATTTAAAGGACCGTGACTTCGAAACATCGATTTGTAAAGTGGGTGTATCGCTTGAATATTTGATTTTGAAAGATTAAGAGATTTTGCAAAATATCAGGAAATCTGAAATACGGTTTTATCCTTCAGGAAATGATTGTGAGTAACGTAACATGTATGAAAATTTAATATACAGGCAGTCCCCGACTTATAAACATCCGACTTATGAACAATCCTTACTTGCAAACCGACCGCCATAAAACCTATTAAATTAAAAATTCGAGTTACATACACTGAATTGTAATAATAAACGGCGCACTACTTTGTGACACACATTGAAACATTGTGCGTCGTTGGTTCAGCTGTATTATTATGTTTAAGATGTTTAGTATATCTGGAAGTGTTTCTTTAATGTTTCTTATGCATAGAAAGGTAAAATATANTTTAAGATGTTTAGTATATCTGGAAGTGTTTCTTTAATGTTTCTTATGCATAGAAAGGTAAAATATATACTGTACTGACGCTAGAAACGCACTTTATGTAACTGTTCCGACTTATGTACAAATCTGACTTAAAGACAGCCGTAGGAATGGAACTCGTTCGTATACCGGGGACTGCCTGTATTAGGCTCAAACATGCAAAATGAGTGGTATGGTCCTTTAAAGCATGAGCGGACAGGCCTCACTAGTCTCACTGTCTTGGTCGTCACGAGGCCTTTAAAACTTTGTAAACAGTCTTGTAAAAGCACCATGCAGAGTGACATTCAGCTTCCAGGCGGCTGAAAACTCCTCAGAATCTGTCGCACGCTGCATTTCCCTCAGCCGAGGACAATGTGCTAATAATTACAGGAAGCCGGAGGCCTGTGTTTGCAGATGGTGAGGTTATGCAGTGGGAGGGATGTGTGCTGCTGCGACCCTGTACGGCAGGAAAAACTCAGACATAATTAATGGAGGCTGTTCATTACAACAGTTGCTGTTTTTAATTCTTGCGGGAAGGAAACGGCTTAAGTAGTGTTAGAGAATCTCTTATAACGCAGTCCTGACATAAATAAGGGCAGGTGAAGCTCATACTTATATAAAACTTCAAAAAGACAAATAAATCTCTTTTTATATTCCAACGATGCTTGTGTGGGCCAAAATGTCTGAAATGACTAAACAAATAGAGAAGATATTTCGACTAAGTTGAGGGTTTGTTATAACCATTTTAATTAATTATGATTTCTTGTCTTTACCAAATAATACTTGAAATAACTCAAAGGAAGCTACTATTTATTATTTACAGGAAGATTTTCTATGTATAAAAAATCTAAACAGATGGGTGAGTGAGACGTGGTACTTTCCTGCATGACAGGAAGTGACATATGCTACAATCTTCCTGTGTGACACGCCACTACAACACATGGATATACTGTGATCATAACAATTTACAGGAAATATACACTACACAGTCTACATATCATATATCCAGGCCGAAAATGAAACAGTTAAATTGTTATTTAGCAGCAAGCATTATTATTCTGAAGTTAAACACTGTAATTACCTGCTGACTTTCTGCTATGAAACTAAAAAATGTTTTAATATCAACAGCATATAATCAACGACATATAATTATCTTAGCTTATTTCTCAACTAAGCCCCTACTACTATATCATTTTAAGTGGAGATGGGGCTCTTGGCAAGTGTAACTATTCAAATGTACACTGATGAAACCTGTATTTGCCGTGTTAAACTCGTGTTAAGAGCTGCCATTCATACTCTGTGTAATTATTAATAAGTCTATGCTAAAATGCTGATGGACTGAACAGGGAGCCAATTAACTCTAAATGTCACTCTCTGTTGCCTGTTGGCTTGCACACACACACACATGCACACTCATATACACACTTACACACACAAATAGACTCACCAATGCAACTTTCCACCTTAAATAACATGCAACAGAAGCCAAAATAACCAACCACACACAGACTTCCCACTCATTCTTATTAATGACCGGTCTGAAGGGCCATCTGGTTTTCTCTGAAGCATTATTCAGCATATCCCTCACCAGCAGCTGTGTGTGTGTGTGTGTGTGTGTGTGTGTGTGTGTGTGTGTGTGTGTGTGTGTGTGTGTGTATCTGATCACATTGTGTGGACTCACCAATTGTGGTAACCATCAAATGGTTTCCATAATGTTAATGCTTATTTATTTAAGGCTTCAGACTTGGTTTTAGGGTTCAGGTTAGAATTCGGATTAGGTTAAAGGACTACACCAGTGATTTTGCATGTTTAAGCCCAAAAATACTATCTGTGTGCACCTTACATTACTGACAACCGTTTTCCAAAATATAAAACGTATTTCAGTTTTCTTGTTATTTTGTCAAATGTCCTAAAATTTCAAAATCAAATATTCAGGTGATACACCCACCTTAAAATTCAGTGTTTCCCCTGCTAACATTTACAGCCAAATGTAGAAGGGAGGTTGGTTTTGATTTCTCAGTGAAAGCTGTCTGCTCCCTTGCAGACATATATTTTCTTCCGTGCAGCTCCGTGTTGGACTTGTTAAATTATCTCAAGCACATTTCAAGTCCCTACAAGTTGATTTTTATAGCATACTGGAATAAAGTGAAACCAAAGGCAATATAACATGTACTGTATGTGGGTTGTTGTATATTGGGCTCAAACATGCAAAACTACCGGTATGCTCCTTTAAGGTTAGGGTAATGGTTGAGGTTAGATGTGCAGCTGTTGTGGTTATTTGGGCAAATCTCCAGGGAATGAATGTAAATCAGTGCAGCATCCCCATAGTTAATGTGGTACAAATGTGTGTGTGTGTGTGTGTGATGTACATGCATGTTTTCTTGTTGGCAGGTGTGCTCCGTGTGTTCTCTGTGCTGTAAGAGATGAGAAGAGTCGACGTGTCTGCATTACGCTGAGCTGCAGCTGTCCTGCCGTCAGGCCTCATGATGTCGATGCGTGGTTTTCTATCCTAATTTGGGACGTTACTTCCTGTTTCACAGAGGATTACAGATTTGCCACGGTCCATTTGAAGTGATGTCATAATGGAAAGTCCCTCTTTGTGAGTTATTTATTTATTCAGTACTTTTTTGTGCCAGGAAAGGAGCATTATGATAGACTGGAGAAATATACCAAAGATTAAAGGTTGATCTTGTCACATGTATCAGGTTTATGGTTTGACTTTGAAGTAGATCAGAATTATGACTATGTCCTACAACGACTTCCTTACACTTCTCACATGATCTCATCATCTTTTTTTTATCTTACTCAGTGAATGTGACAATACCATAATAGACAATAAAACCACTATTTCAAAACTAGCTGCCAACAAGTACAATCCCAGCCTATTAGTGCTATTATGTACAGTATATACAACCTCATATCAGGGTTTACAATCTCATTAATTTTCTGTGTTTTGCAACAAACCTGCTTGTGTATGCAATTAGGGTTCCCCATAGGGAGCTGGCTATCATTAGCAGAGCCTGTTGTGTGAGCGTGGCCAGGAATATGTTGGACCATCTGCAGCATATCTGTTCTATGCAGGAGGCTGCCTCCTCATCGAGCTCAGCAAGCGTGGTGCCACTCACGCAGCAGACATGCTATCAGTGCATTCACAGGGAGGACGCTGTCTTCTTCTTAAGCACATGCACACATGCATTTGCACTGTACATACACCAGACGCTAATAACATCAATTTTTTATTCTGTCATTGTAGTTTAATACTAATCTTTGGTCTGCTTGGTGAGCATTGTATCCAGCAGAAGCTTTAAATCTAAGCAGGGGAGCTGGGATTCCTAAATGACAGGAATGCCTTTTCTTTGTTTGCTCTTGTCTCTGTGGCAACCTTGACAAAGACGCAGCAGCAGATGGCTGTAGCACATCTAAGTGGTGTAAATTGAGTGTCTCCTGTAGGTCCGACTCACTATTGTAGATCTGAAAGCTTCTATCAAATATTTCAGCTTTTAAATCGGTGTAAACTCAGGAAATCAGCCTGGAGTTTTCTTTATGTCGCTGATATGAGGACATTTTGGACAAACATAGATTGATGCCAATCATGCAACAGCAACTCACAAGTTACATTGATCTTAAATTCTGTCTGTTCCACATGTCAGCTGAGATCACAGAACATACAGATGATGGCTGTGAAAAAGTCATCATCATAGTAATTTCCTCTAAATTATCAGAACCTCCTTCTGTTATGTTTTTACATGACCTGTACAGCCTACTAAATGCCTCATAAACGTGTTCATAATTACACATACAAACTGATCTGTGATTAGCTTACAAATATGGCTCCTAGATAGCTTATGTGATGAATCAGGGTTGTTCTCTGCTACATGGCGTGATACAGAGTTCAAATTCCAACCGGCTGCATTTTAGACTCATGCTGATGAATTAAATGTCAACACAAGCACCATAACTGGAGATTTCAAAGTGTTATATAATGCTGGTTTGCTGAAATACTGTATCTCAAACGGTGTTGTAAAAGTTATACATACTGTAAATCTCACTAATGCCACGTTGCTGTACGCTGTCTAAGAAGCATCTGCTGCAATTAACGTCTTTGGGCCCTCAGTGTGATCAGACGGTCAACACTAAAGACTGGGTATGGAGTTACTCACAGTCATGCAAAGCTGGCAACACCTAAATGTGCAAGCCAGCAAAGACTGCCCACTATGATTAACTCATGGGAACTTCTCTGGCTCCACTTTGGGGCCGGGAGCATATGGCAAGCTGTAAATATGTCTTTAAATACATACTTAGATTTGTGAATGTGTAAAAGAATGTGTAGATATATACTAACATTTGCGATGTTTAAATTAATTTGTAAATCTGCTTTCAAATGTGTAAAAGAGTCTGAGTGTGTACAGAAAGCCTACCTTTGTTCTATTTGAGTCTCCAAGAGCAGACTGATGATTCAGTTGCTCAAACTGCACTTTGACCTCAGTGAAGAGTGTTGTAAGTCAGCCATTTGTGTTATTAATGATGAATTAAATAATCATTAAATATTTTTTTCAATTAAAATTCAGAAGTAAGGTGTAAATAATGTTCATCCTTGCTACATCTGCTGATTATGTGGCAAAATGCCATAAACAATGGGTGTTGTGATATGGAGAGAGAGAGAGAGTTCGCCTTAGTTTCAGAGAAATAAAGAACCTATAAATCAACCAACAGCCAACTGAAACAACACGCACGCACGCACGCGCGCACACACACACACACACAAACACACACACACCTGGTCCATCCAGTTTTTGTTATATCTCACACGGAAGGCATGTTGGAGATTAAACTTCTAATTTACACAGTGGAACTTGTGCTATGACTTCTTGATGACTCAGGGCTCCTGCTGGTTGATTTGCTGCTCTGTGGCTGCAGCAGTCCATCATTCAAAGACTGGGTGTGGTTTCGTTTGTACATATGCTCATTCATGACTCATCACCGCTTTCAGTCATCAACACTTGGCTCTCCAGTATTTTGGTGGTCGTGTAACTGAGGGTCGTGTAACTTTCGATTTTGAAATTGATCAAATAACACAGGTAACGTGTGCACATTTGCACAGCCAAATCTTATAGTTACACTGACATATCATAGCAGAAGCCAACATTACCACATAGTACATTGTTATTTAGTGTACTGCATGATGCCACGCTGGATTACCATACATGCAAGTTACTACATGCTACGCCACGCTGCCAGTGTATAAAGTAGGCTACTGTTCCAGACAAGGACAGCCATGCCACTGTAGAGACTAAACAGATTCTGTTACTGACACCCAGCTCTGGGTTCTGTCCAAAAAGCCTGCAGTGAAGGCTTTGCTTTCTGCTTCATCAAGTAACAATGAACAGCAACCAAGCTCTTGGAAGGAAATGTGACAAGTATGTGACAAGGCAGCTGTATCTTATCCAGACTGTGCTGTGGGGCCCAGTCTCATTCATTTATATCATACCACATATTATATTTCTGAAGCATTTCCCCAATAAGAACACAAAATGAAGTGTCAGTTACAATGGACTGGTCTTCACTGAACATTTTTGAACATATGCTGTATGTTAGTGTGACTCAGTTGACTGACTTTATCAATTGTAAAGTTGTATTTTGCAACTGAAGTGCACTGCCCTCATGTGGTCACAGCGCAAAAAGTGCTTACCTCAGTTACACACTTTTATGTATGTGTGTGCGTGTGTGTGAGTGAGTGAGTGTGAGAGAGAGAGAGAGAGAGAGAGAGAGAGAGAGAGAGAGCGATAACTCATAGGTCTCAAAACTCCTAAAATAAATGCAGACAATAAGTAATAAGGTGTTGTGTCTGGGGTGCAATGGTGATCCACATCCGAGCTCCATCACATCCCCGGAGCATCTCATTACATCAGACTCCATAATGAATCTTAAGATTGAGCGATATGATTTTCTTACGTAGAATTAAACTGCCATGACTATAACTTGGTTTGTGAAAGGATGTAGTGACCTGACTGATGATGTGGGAATTTTCTGGATTTCGAAATGTCTCATTTTATTTCATCTGTAGGAACCACCTTCTCACCACAGGAGCATCCATTTCTTATTTGATAGGGGTGTTACTGCTTAAACGTATTCATATATTGCATTATGAGTATGTTTGTGTACACTCCATCTCTATTATAATGTTTATAATTTTGAAATGCGAGACAAGTGCACATTATTCTACGGAAAAAAACTATTTTTATTGCTATTTTGGGATATGTTTCGAACGACCACCCCTACAAAATATGGTACGTCCCACTCTCTGCCGCTAGCCGTTGTTGCATCCTATGCTACACAGATTTGTCGCGATACTAACTCNCCACTCTCTGCCGCTAGCCGTTGTTGCATCCTATGCTACACAGATTTGTCGCGATACTAACTCCACACTGACATTAAACCCACGAAAAGATGCTCCTTTACGGGATAAAAACAATAAAAGAAGCAAGAAGTCTGGAAAAACTTTATCAAAGTGTACCCAAACTTTGATAGATTATACCATCCAAATCACTTCTCTGTAGTTTCGAGTGTGCTAGCATTGTTTTATCTCACACTATTGCCACTGGACGCGTTTTTTCTTCTGGAGCAGTTCAGTCTGATGAATTCACCGAAAAAAGAGGGAGATGATGATGTGCCCGTTAAAGACCCGGTAAAATACGGCGAACTGGTTATTCTGGGGTAAGTCTCTTCAACCTTTACTAAAACTATGTAAAATAATGAAACGCGTCATCTAAACTAAATATCCAGGGTCTCCATTAGCACAATAAACCAACAGATGACGTGTGTGTTCAGGTTTAATCCTCTGCTTTCATAAAATATACCGTCATTTTTCAGATAGTAAAGTCTTTCTAGCAATGTATTTTGTCCGTTTTCTCATTTATCTGGAAATGTAACGAAACGTAGCCAGCCTAGGTCGGTGTACTGATGATAAACTAACTTTTAAAGCCTATTCTCTCCAGCTATGTGGCATTATATAGCTTCATTGTTTCTTACGTGGTGCGTTTAAGTGCAAAATTAGTCAAATCCTCTATAGCCAAAGTACATTAAGGCTACTACGGCCAGTTTTTCATTAATGGTTGTAGTACCGCTGGATTGCTCAAGCTGAAAATCCCAATGATGTCATACTTTGCTGGATCTGTGATCGAAAAAAAAGTGGGGCAGAGCGTAATACTGTTGTCTGGAAAATGCATGATACCTGTTCATATCAGTTTAGTCATGAAGGTTCTTCTTCGTTTTATGACTGATTAATTAATACCGCAGCCAGGCGACTACCCATGCAAAGGAAAGAGGAGAAGCCCCTCTGCACACCACCAGCACACACACACACACACACACGGAGTAGACAGGATGTGCTGATGACAGCCACCAGCTTCCACAGCATTTCCACCCCTGCAGCTCCACGCTGTGCAGGGTCTGCAGGGATCAGAAATGCCACAGCACACACAGAGGCAGACCCAGACTTACACAGGCCTCCCTGTCGCCCTGCAGAGCTTCCTGTGTATGCCAAAGATAACTGACCTAATGGCCTATCTCTTCCCCTCTGGCTGGACATGGAGTGAGGAGCTGTGGCCTGCATCAGAATACTGATTAGTCCTCTTCCTCCTCATCTGCCTGTTTGAACAGACGATTCTTTTATGTTCTTGAAAGAAGGTAGTGATTCTTTAGTGCCAGTTTTAAGGATTTGGCCAGAAAACTTAAACACGTGCATATTCTGCAGCGTAGTTCTGTGATAATTAAGGGCTGAAGATCAAGGAATAATGGTTATGACCGCGCCATTGTGATGCATTCATATTAACCAATGTTTAAACTGTAATCTTAAAGTTAATCTTGCCTCATGAGAGTGAAGGCCACAGGCTAACAAACTAATAAAGCTGTCAGCTTGGTGGTTGAGCAATATGGGAAAAACATCGCTATAACTGGAAATCACATTTATTGTTATGTAACATGAGCCACAATATTTTAAAAAACTCCCAATCTGATTACAGTGATAGATAACTCACTAAATCTGCAGCATTGCTCAACACTGTATTGAGTTACTGAAATCCAAATTAGACATGTCTACTGTATCATAACATCAGCCATGCCATGTCACAACAAGTGGAGTGTGATTATTATTCAGCACAGTGACCAGTTCATGTGTTCTCAGACTGTAGATAACCTTGGAATTTGATACCCATTAGAATGAGGCTCTTCTTTCTGCTGCTTCCTGTCAGACATCAGCCTTTTTATGCATTTATGCTTTGACTCTGCATCTGTCAGCCTTGATATCACAAACCCTGCATGCTCCATGTCTGCTTCAGCGCCGCCATGTGATCTTTGCAATGGCTGCCTGCCATCACTTATTATCTTAGTTAGCCTGGAGTGGACACCATGCACAGTGCTTCCCTATCCATCAGCTCATCATAGCTCAACTCATTTCTCCCACATCCTTTTTTCTCACCCATAAACAGGCGTAACACTCTGTGTAGTGCCGCCCTTTGCCTGCCAGTGTTTGCTGAGTGCTGACTTTGGGAGGCAGGCCTCCTTGGTGACTCGTTCTCCGTGAAAATAAACCTTGTGTCGAGGGGCAGAAGGAGTGAATATTTCATACATGATGTGCACACACGTGTGATGCAAGCCAGAAATGCCCAGGCAAATCATGCCTTGCTCCTCCTCCTCCTCTGCCGGCCTTTCCTCTCAACCTTCTGTCTTGTATCGTCTCTCATCCTCCCAGCACCCTTTGCTTTATTTCATCAGCGTTCTGGTCCAGCCATTCTCCATGTTTTCCAGATAGCTTGTGACTGCTTTTCTTCCTCTGTTTCAGTCAAAGCGCTGCCTAGCTTCTCTCTTTCTCTCTCTCTGTAAGCTTCTTTTGTCACCCATGCCCTCTTTTCCATGGTCCCCTTTCACATCTTCACCGCTTTAACCAGATTCTCCATAATGCTCTTCTTGTTCGCCTTGTTTTTCTGACCCAGTCCTCTTCTTGATGGCTGGCTTCAGTTTGAACTGAGAAAGAGAAGTCAGCAGGAAGTTACAAAATATCCCAAGTAAACTTGGCTGTTGGGGCTTTTCCAGATAAAGTTATCATAATACTAATAATAATAATAATAATAATAATAATTATAAAGGACCATACCAGCCATTTTGCATGTTTGAGCTAATATATTCAATTTTCATACATGTTACGTTACTGACAATCATTTCCCAAAGTATAAAACTGTATTTCAGCTTTCCTGATATTTTGCAAAATCTCTTAATCTTTCAAAATCAAATATTCAAGTGATACACCCACCTTAAAAATCCATGTTTCTCCTGCTAATAGTTACGCAGCCTTATGAAGTCACGGTCCTTTAAATTTTTCCATAAACGCAGGTCTTCTTTTGGGACTATATTCCCCGGTGGAGGCATACATTCACTCCACGCTTTTTATTGAGCTTAAACACTAAAATTACATAACTTCTAAAAAAACCTGAATACACGTCTTGTTGGTGATGATGGATTACCTATCCCAAGAACGTTTCAAGTATCAACAAGTTGATTTTAATAGCAGAATGAACTGAAACCAATGGAGGTCTGGAAGGTAGGAAAAACATTTTTAATTCACTGTTCCATAGTATGCTTTGGGAAATGATTGTCAGTCACGTTACATGTATGAAAATTGAATATATTAGGCTCTAAAATGCAAAATGGGTGGTATGGTCCTTTAAATACCAGCAAGATAAATGTATGTGGATGAATTTGGGGAGAAATATCGGTGAAATCTTTCAGAGAGAAATTGGTTTTTGATACAACATTGGTTAGAAATTCTAGAAACTGAAATTTAGCTCCTCAGATTCCCAAAACTAGTTAACTTTAAATTTGGACCATAAAATCTTTGACCATCAGGGACAGAAAGAGGAACCGACTAATCCTGACCGCTGACCATTAAAAGTTTTTGCAGAAGCGTTTGTTCACAGTCCCCACTCACACTCTGCATTACGCTTTTAAATCGTATTTCCTTTTCTCTTTCTAAATGTACATTGCACCACACATCGTTTTCTCTTACTAGTCAGCCAGGAAAATTGCAGTTCATTAACCCATCCTGCCATTCTGTAGATTAAAACAAAGGTTTAATTCAGTTTTCTGATTAATCTGTCAGTTCTGCTTTCAGCCGCATTTTCTTATTATCAACCTTCTGTTACCCTATGAAATGTAAAAAATAATTACATCCATCATAAATTAGCAGAAGTGACATCTTAAGTGGTTTCTGTAGACTAACCAACACCAAAACCCCCAAATATCCAGTTCCTGATGATATGAAATTAATAAAACTAAGTAAATATTTGCATTTGAAAAGTAAATGTTTGGCATAAAGCAGGCAAGGATCATGTTACTCTGTGTTGAAATGCCACTGATCTGTGAACATAACCAAACCAGATGCCCTCTGAGATGATTCAGTGATGTGAGTTAATGACTTTCACACAGTCTTCCTGCCCAGAGGGCATCTTTCAGACACTTTTTAATAAAGGCCATGTGCTGCTGATTAGTGAAAAGCCGAAAACCAGCACCCAGCTTTCTGTGCAAAACTATGAAAATGATGTTTCTCTCAGCTTTAATGGAAGGACAAGTTCAGTGTTTTAGTCAGAACTGCTATAAGAAAAGCAATGATGAGGCTGAATTTATGCTACACACACACACACACACACAAAATTATAAAAAATACAAAATCTGAGATCATCTTTCCAAAAAGAATTGTATCATCGATACACACTGAAAGCCTGTATTGCCGTATTCACCCGGCTCATGCAAAGAAGAAGCTAAAGGTCAGTGTCTGCTTGTATCAATAAATATTAAGTGCAGCTCGTACTGGAGGCTGTACAGTACACGGTGCCGTCGTGTGTTATTCTTTCGAGCTGAAAATAGAGCTTAGGTGATAATGTTCTTTTTTAGTAAGTGTGATTCTCAAAGTGCAGGTTGAGCGACTGAGATTCAAGTGGCTGTTTATCCTCTCAGTAAGTTCACCACTTCTATATGAATCACCAGCAGCTCTGGAGTGCTGTATTATCATTATTATTACTCCTTTCAAATCGTTGCCATAATACAGGCTCAAAGATGCACAAAATTAATTAACCTTGCACATTTTTCATTTTTTGAAGTTATTTCAACAGAGATCTCACTGGCATTTTATTTGTCTCTTTAGCTTTCCCACAAGAGCTGATGGAGGTCATCAATACAGCTGGCAATACGTTTCTATTCCACCATCAGCTCTCAGTAAAACTAAATGAACTGGATTAAATCACCATATTCTGCCTACATGTCATCTTTGAGTTCAGGCTTGTTTATTATTGCATAAATATGATGGATGCATTATGTTTCTATGCTGCCTAAAGTTATGCTGGTAAAATTTTATTTCATGCCAGGACATAAAGTTCTTTTGTAGACTGTTTTCCCATGATTTAATCAAGTGTACATGAGAGGCGTGTTTCAATGGTCTTATTGTTGCTTTTGCTTGTTTTTATGTCTTTCTCCAGCTACAATGGATCTCTGCCGAGCGGAGACAGAGGGCGCAGAAAGAGCCGCTTTGCTCTGTACAGAAGGGCCAAGGCCAACGGTGTCAAACCCAGCGCTGTGCACATCCTCAACACACCACAGGACAGCAAGGTGTGTGTGTTTATCAGAACAGTGTGTGATGTTTCCTTCCTATGACTCCCTCCTGTCTTTCATAAGTGCACCAAAGGAAGGATGACGAAGCGTGAAGAATGGTGTGTGTGTGTATGTGTGTGTGTGGTCTGTCCATGCTTGTTCACGCATGATTGTAAAACTGAAGTTGCATGGAAATTCATTTTTAACACCATCATGTTCATCATGACGTGATCGCAGACTGCTTTCACATGAAATATTAGAGTAGACCTTTAGATTAAAACATATATGTTAAAATTGTGAATATAGAAACATTATTTTTGCTTTTTGAGTCACACTATGTTCCAGTTCAAGGGTGGATTGTCAGGAAAATGGAAGAAAAATGGAAGACTGCTCCAGGTGATTTGAATGTGTGCATCAGCTCTTGTTGCATGTTGCGGTTGTCGTTGCAGGTTGTGCACAGCAGGGGGCAGCACAGCATCTCTTTCACTCTGTCCCGTAACCAGACAGTGGTGGTGGAGTACTGTCACGACACCAACACAGACATGTTTCAGGTAATGACCCATGAAAAAAAATAAAGACCAACTCACCCACAATAAGAGCCTCAAACAGGTATTTTTTTAAAGGACCATGCCACCCATTTTGCATGTTTGAGCTTAATATATTCAGTTTTCATACACGTAACGTTACTGAAAATCATTTCCCAAAGCATACTACTGGAACGGTGAATTAAAAATGTTTTTCCTACCTTCCAGACCGCCATTGGTTTCACTTCATTCTGGGACACTAAAATCAACTTGTTGATACTTGAAATATTCTTGGGGTTGGTATACGTATAATCAGTTTATTTTGAAGTTTCGTAATTTTAGCATTTAAGCGCAATAAAAAGCATGGAGTGAATGTATGCCTCCACCGGGAATATAGTCCCAAAAGAAGACCTGCGTTTATTGAAAAATTTTAACAATCTTGACTTCATAAGGCTGTGTAACTATTATCAGGAGAAACATGGATTTTTAAGGTGGGTGTATCGCTTGAATATTTGTTTTTGAAAGATTAAGAGATTTTGCAAAATATCAGGAAAGCTGAAACACAGTTTTATCCTTTGGGAAATGATTGTCAGTAACGTAATGTATGAAAATTGAATATATTAGGCTCAAACATACAAAATGGGTGGTATGGTCCTTTAACTAGTAATACTACTTTTTTTTAATAGTTCTAGAATGGCCAACCTACTCATTTCTCTATTGGTCCCCTGCAGATCGGTCGGTCCACAGAAAGTCCCATTGACTTTGTGGTAACAGACACTTCTGGAGGAGGAAAGGAAGGAGAAGACCCCTCCATTGCTCCCAGCACCATCTCACGGTTTGCCTGCAGGGNGAGGAGGAAAGGAAGGAGAAGACCCCTCCATTGCTCCCAGCACCATCTCACGGTTTGCCTGCAGGGTGGTGTGTGAACGCAACCCACCCTACACCGCTCGCATCTATGCTGCAGGCTTTGACTCCTCTAAAAACATCTTCCTAGGCGTGAGTACACTGATGATATCACCCGTCATATTCACTTTTGCTCTTTGACTTAAAATTGTGTTTTGTCTCAGTTAAGAACAATTTTTATTCCTTCCTTCATTTATTCCTTCTGTGCTTCCGCAGGAAAAAGCTACCAAATGGAAAAACCCTGATGGGCACATGGACGGCCTGACAACCAACGGGGTGCTGGTGATGCACCCATTGGGGTTCCCAGAGGACCCTAAGCAGGGTCTGTGGAGGGAGATCTCTGTCTGTGGAGACGTCTACGCCCTGCGGGAGACACGATCTGGACCCAGCCGTGGCAAGCTGGTGAGTCACGAGTACACACACACAAGAACTACTTAGTGCAAATTTCCATTCTTAAATACTGTATAACGTAATTCTGTGCAGGACAAGTTGACATGTGGGATGTCCTCAGGTTGGAGTTGCATCAACAGGTGTTTCTAGAAGCTTTGTTTGAGCAACTCTTTTCAGAGTTAAAGAATATTTCTCTATAACTAAACTTCAGTTGTGTATATGTGTGTTTACTGTTGATAGACTGATTGTAAGTTTGCATTTGCCTGTGTGTCACCCCCTGCAGGCTGAAGGGGAGAGCAGCGCGCTGCGTGACGGCTCCCTGGTTGACCTGTGTGGGGCCACGCTGCTGTGGCGCACGGGCGAGGGGCTCCTGCGTGCCCCCACCCTGCGTCACCTGGAGGCGCTTCGCCAGGAGCTGAATGCGTCCCGGCCTCAGTGCCCCGTGGGCCTCAGCACACTGGCCTTCCCCAGCCTGCCTCGCAGCCACAGGTGGGAGCCATTCTCACTTGATGTTTAAAAATTAATAATTACCGTAATTACCGTATGTACTCAAGTATAAGCTGAGTTTTTTTTTTTTTTTTTTTTTTTTTTTTTTTGCCAAATTTCACAACACAAATCGGGGGTCGGCTTATACACAAGAAATTCAAATCGGATCCCAGAGAAGGAAATTTCCAGGGATGGAAATACTACCCATTACCACTACCCATAGAAAATAGTTTAAATCATACCTTAGAATGATGTATTTCCTGACTAAACATCTTATTCAGCTCATTTTGCGGTGGCCAGTAAGCCGTGATCCGTCAGTTACTGCTGAAATAAATATCATGTTTGGATTATTTTCAGAAAATCAGAGGAATACTATGACAATACCCAGAAAAACAGGTAATCTGTTAAANTGGATTATTTTCAGAAAATCAGAGGAATACTATGACAATACCCAGAAAAACAGGTAATCTGTTAAACAAATAAATTGATGGAACAACATCAGGGCGTCAGCTTATATGTGGCTTTCTTTATGAATCCAAATTTGCAGGTCAACATCGGGGAGTCAAATATATATGATGTATATATATGTATATATAAATATATATGATATATAATATATATGATGATGGTAATTTCCCATCATCATATTCTTCTCATGTAGAATTAATGATAATCTGTGGATGTGTTCTTCCAGCCTGGAAGAGCGCCAGCCATGGGTCTACCTCGCCTGCGGCCACGTTCACGGGCGCCACGACTGGGGCCAGAGATCTGAGAGAGAGGAGGAACAAGGGGAAGTGGACGGCTCCACGGCCCGCAGAGAATGTCCCCTGTGCAGGAGCGTGGGTCCCTACGTGCCGCTCTGGCTGGGGTGCGAGCCTGCTGTGTACGTGGATGCCGGAGCTCCCACTCACGCGTTNCGTGCCGCTCTGGCTGGGGTGCGAGCCTGCTGTGTACGTGGATGCCGGAGCTCCCACTCACGCGTTTGTGCCGTGTGGCCACGTGTGCTCAGAGAGGACAGCCAAGTACTGGGCTGAAACCCCGCTGCCCCACGGGACCCACGCCTTCAGACCCGTCTGCCCCTTCTGCTCCTCCACCCTCAGCTCCCCCGGCTGGACGCGACTCATCTTCCAGGGCCCCATAGATTAGACACCACACCCACACGGCAGAGCAAACGATCAGTGTTCAGCATGGAAAGGTGAACGACAGAGGAGAGTCCACTGTCATTTTCTGGTGGGTTTTACACTTAGCCTAAACATTGTCCAACTTTGTGGCGCTGAATGCAACACGAGGCTGACGGTTTCTTCCCCTCGTTTCTGCTTTGCTGTTTGATGATGCGTGTATGATCAGGAGGACAGATGGCTGATCCAATATTTCCTCAAGACTCTTTAAGTGATGCTGTTACGTCATGCAACAGTCTGCAGCTTTTCATTCCAGCCAAACACAAACCTGCAGCAGGAGAAAGCTCTTGTAAATAATTTTCTGTAAATATAGGATTTAAGCAAAAAATCGGAGCGACTTTGATAGAAACTGACTGATTTAAACTTGCAGAAAGTCACAATTGACCATGACAGAAGTAGTAAAATAAATTTTCTGATTTTAGTGTACAGATATTCTTGTAAAGTAAAGTCTATACAGATTGCTGTATGAGGTTTTTTGTAGTTTGTACAGGTTGAAAGAAAAGCCTGCAGACTCTTTCATGTAAACACACCACAGAGAGCTCACCTGTCCTGTCCAGATCAGATTCACACCTTGTCCACACTAATACAGATTTTTACAAAACGCATATTTTCCTCTGCATTTTGGCCTCTCGTCCACATGCAAATGGCGTTCTAGGCCACTAAAATGGAGATTATTTTAAAAACGGCTTCTAAAGTGAAGATTCCTAAAAACTCCGCTTTCTGTGTATCCGTGTGGACGTGTAAAACGGAGTTTTTGGAGAACGATGACGTCAGAATTAAACTCGCACATGTGCAGTGTTGCTTCATTCAATGAACCTGCCGGTGCGGCGTGTGTTTGTAGCCATGTGAGCGTTCTCATGTGGACAGAGATATTTTGGAAAACGGTGCTTGTGTGGATGTAATTTTTGTTTTAAACGGTGGAGGAAAATATCCGTTTAAAAAAAATAACCATATTAGTATGGACAGGGCCTCAGATTGTCAAGCAGATGGAGAAGGAACAAGGACATAGAATGGAATTAAACTAGGGGAAAAGCTCGCTTATAACTCTATAAAGCAATAATAGCACTCTCATACATAAGCTAACTGTTGTGCTATGTTTAGCCAAAAGTGTTTGATCATCAGTCACTTCAGATATGGCTGAAAATGGTTTCCAGGTCAAAGGCTCAACCAGAGGTGTGTTCAGT
Source organism: Lucifuga dentata (assembly GCA_014773175.1). NCBI lineage: Eukaryota > Metazoa > Chordata > Actinopteri > Ophidiiformes > Bythitidae > Lucifuga > Lucifuga dentata. Next base: position 54,832 of record VXCM01004514.1, on the reverse strand, counting down.
TCTGTGAGGTCTTACACCAGAGGGCAAAGTGTACGTTGATGTAACCAAAGCACTGAAATCACAAGATGATGTAGTACATAAAAGTACTACAGTACTTATTTCCGATGTATTGCGAGCCTGAGTTTGCTGACAGAAATCAGCAATCGTATCATCAAGACAAGAAGTTACTGGCGTGTTAATTTGAACACACTTCTGGTTGCTGAATTCTGCTATACAGGGTCACAGTGTGATGGTGTCAAAAGGTATGACCTTGCGTAACCTCAAAAGAACCTTTTTTTTGTTTCAAAGAAAACTATTTTGTTAGGAAATGGGGGTGGGGTTTATTTGAGGAAGTGGGAGGGATTCTTTTATTCTTTTAGATGTTCAGTGTTGAAAAAAAGAAAATACAGCTATTTTTCTAACTGATAATTGGTTTTAGTTAACTGTTGTTAAACAGTGTAAGCAAGTTGTGTATGTTTCAGAATATTATTGTGTGGTAGATCCAGGAGAGCTTGTGAGTGAGAAAACATTGCCAACACTGTGTCAGACACACACACACACACACACACACACCGCTACCGTAAAACATTGCCCAGACAATGAATGTAGCCAAATACTCGGGCTATATTTAGCCTTCCCTGGTGCTCATATTGAATGGTCTATATTGTGATACTATTTTTCTAACTGAATATTATGGTGTAGCTTGATGATGATCTCACTTGAAAAGTCTGAGTATGTCAATAATAGCCTCAAGTATGGAAGATGTTTAACTGATAATACACACTCACATGAAATTGTGCTAGCTTGCATGTCCTGAACTACACATCCAGTATGTACACTACAAACATGCACACACACGCACATACACACTCAGTCGAAACTTTGCACGGTGGATTGCCAAATTGTATTCATGCTGAGAGTTTTCCTGCAAGAAAAGACAGACTAAGATGTCTTCCAACTCCTCTGCTGCTCAAACTGCAGCGTGTCTGTTTTTGGAAGACCTCTCCCAAAAAAAAAAAAAAAAANAAAAAAAAAAAAAAAAAAGCCTGAGAAAAATCCTCATACTTGATCGATGCGTGACGCTTATGAATGAGAACTATAAAACCCCACTTTGTCCTACTATGCTAATATTTTCCACTCAATCACTCACTGCAGAAAGACATCCACACCCAGATATCTTTTCATTTTGTATTTAGACAAATAAAATCAGAGGTGATGTTAAACTCACCATCAGCTGAGTATTTTCCTTCAGTGTTGAAGTCTAAATACAAGATTTAGACATGTAGCGTGTTGGAGAATTGATGCAGTGTTGCTAATTACTGCAGCTCAGGATTAGTGTGTTACACAGTGAGTTCTGATACACCACCGGCAAAAGAAGATGGTTTTAGTCATGTATTTAAAGTATTAAAGCCCGTTTCCACCACTTGAAAAAAAAAAAAAAAGAGTTCTGAGATTAAAGTCAGAATTCTGACTGTTTTCTCAATTCTGACTTTAATCTCAGAATTCTGACTTTTTTAAAATCAGAATTCTGACTTTAAGCTTAGAACTCTTTTTTTTTTTTTTTTTTTTTTTCCCCCAAGTGGCAGAAACAGGCTTCCATGTTAAAGTCCTTAAAATGAGCATTAGAAGTAAGAATAATGATCTAATTCTCAGATTATAGAGGACGTAGTTGAGCTCTCTGCAGGTCCTGGATCAGTACTTCACTTACGGGTTACCACAGGACAAACCACAAACTGGATGCGAAAACACCTTAATCAGCTGCCCTTTGCTAAATACGCCAAAACCACTGGAGTCACAGCAGTGAGTCCTGATTTTCAAGATGATATGTATAACAGTTATTCTAAAACCATTGGCATGTGGATGGGAGAACAGTTGCAGCACCATTTTGGCTTGTATAATTTATGACCTCATACATTCATGTATATTTTGATTAATTTTTCTCTGCCATCATTTTGCTTTGTTGGTAGCTGGATTGCTCCTTGGGTTACGGTTGTCCATATGCAATTTTCTGTTTTTTTTTTTTTTTTNGTTTTGTTTTTTTTTTTAATATATATATATATATTTTAGTATTGGTGAATTTGTACCTATTCTAGCAGATTGTTTAATACCACTATATTATGACCCTAATTTTAGTTTTCCTTTGTGTTAATTGATTATCCAGATGGAAAAAGCTAAACTTCCTGTAAAGAACTCGCCTATTTAGGGGAACGAGTAGCTGATCATATGATACAGCTTCAGACCTCACAGTTATTAATGCATTTCTTTAAAAACATGTACAGTTTTTTGTATTATTTTATATCATATTGTTCTGTAATAATCCGGTGCACAGACAATCGCTATACACGTCAATAAACCTTAAAAGCTTAATATGACCTGTTTCTATGGCTGTTTTATCAATATGAAAAACTGTGAGTCACTAGATAGAAGTAATAATAGCAAAAATTCCACGAAATTGTACTAATGGTGCAGTGAATCCTCTCAGTCCACCAGAAGGCGCTCTCTACCAGCTCTCAGGCTGAGAACAGGGTTGCTTTGAATTTCATCACCTCTTTCAGTAATCAACCATTTTATTGAGCAGTTTTTGGCAATAATTTATATCCCCGTGCAAATGTGATAAGCCACAAATCTCCACAATGCTTTGTTTGAAATAGCACTTTAAGATTCAAGAGTATTTCTTTGCTGAGTATTAAAGATGTCTGCCGAAAGACTCCTGCAGACATACTGAGTGATGCTATTCAGAAGTTTGTTCGGAAATTATTTCACTTTTGCATCATGAGGAGGAGGCATTTTTTTATTCTTTCAAAGATAATAAAAACCAATTTCATGGTATCTCAGTGATACACAGCATTTAATCTCTTCCACAGCCAGAGAGAGGGGAAGAACCAAAGACCTGCTGAGACTCTACAGAGGAGACAGCAGACATTAGTACATTTTAAGATATGATGTAATTTTCATCTAATTCATTCAGGTGATACAGGTTCGTATTTGTTGAATATACTTGAAAAGATAGCATTTTACAGTTTCCCCTAAAAAAGATTTTTTATAAAGTGGGTATTTTTCGGTTTTTTAGTTTCCCAAAAATGACAAGTTTTGCTAAGGTTAAAATTTACACAGGAGACACTTTTCCTAGATTTTGAAGATTCATATTTGTGTGAAAATAAGTATAAAATCTTTAAAGCCCATATTTTTTTTAAAAAAAGCACAACTTCAGTTAAAATAATTTACACCATGTCAGTAACACTCAACGTTTGCCTTGTTTTCAGTGTTTGTATTTTGCAGTCAGTATGTGGTTTTTATCATGACTGATAGTATTTTGTCAAAAAAGGATGAAGGGGTGAATGGATGATTGAACCCAGAAATACAAGAGCATGAGGAGGAAGCGTGTGTGTGTGTGTGTGTGTGTGTGTGTGTGTGTGTGTGTGTGTGTGTGTGTGTGTCAGGGGACCGAGGAGACAGGGCTTAGTAATACAGTAGAATTCTCAGTGGAGAGCTTTGCTGAGTTTGATCCCAGCTAATTAATGAGAAACTCTTAATGGGAACAATGAGAGGGACTCCCCGTGTGTGTGTGTGTGTGTGTGTGTGTGTGTGTGTGAGGGAGTGTTACAAAGCATCAGATAGCAAAGGAAAAGCATTAAGAAATAAGTCAGGTCCAGAGTTAAGTTGCCAAAAATCAGGTGTTTTATTATTTTTTTAGCAGTTAAAGTTATGACCATTTCTAAATGAGGTTCAGAAGAATAGAACGCTATGGTTCCCACTGATATAATGAAGTCCTGTGGGAGGGGTTATAGCCTATATAAGTGTATGGCTATAGCCCCTCCCACAGATAAACCATCCAGGAATAATTAATGAAGAACAGCAAATCAAACTCAATGAAAAATAATGCAGACTAGAAATAAACATAAAAGAGAAAGGAAATCAATATAAAAATAACTGTGGAAACAAAGGCATTTAAAAAAATAAGAAAATCCCCAAACCTTGAAACCCCCCTGTGACTAAACAGCAAATGGAATATGCCAGATACAAATGGCGCGAATGTGTCTTTAAATACGATGAATGTCGTTCAGCCCAGAATTCAAACACTGACCCGGAAGTGCAGCGGTAAGTTGCTGCACTGTTTGACTTTACTGATCGTAAATTGGGGATGGGAATTTCGAATCTTCAAAACAGTTTCGATACATTTGAAACACAAATTGTTTTGAAACTTTTCTAAATGTTTCTAACAATGGTTGTGCACAGCCTGCTGGCAGAATCCGTAACTCTGCAACTCTAGAATGCTGGAAAGCTAACATGTGGTCACGTGACTGATGTTTCGAAACCGGAAGGTTTGAACGACTTCGAAACGTATCCACCCTGGGTGTCGAAATTGCCATCTCTATTATAAATGTAAAAGGTAATAATACAGTATAGGCTATGTTGTAAAAAAAAAAAAAACTCAACCTCTCAGCACATTTACTTACAAATATATACAAAATCTATGATATTTACACACCGTTCACCCGTTTCTGCAGGCAGGCCTGAATGTACGCCACCAGGACATGACAGACGAAAATAATTAACGGTAAAAATTTGTGATATACACACACACACAAAAACACCATACCCACACTTGCCTTTTGCTGTCAGTCAATTTCCCCTGAAAGCCTGTGGATGGTAACACAGTCTTAAAGGACTAACCAGTGATTTTTATATGTTTAAGCCCAATAAATAAAACCTGCATATAGGTTATGTAACTGACAACCATTTTACAAAACATAAAACGGTATATTAGTTTTTGTATTATTTTGCTAAATCCCCACATCTTTCACAGTCAAATGTTTCAGGTGATACATCCACCTTAAAATTCACCTGCTAACACTTATGTCCGAATGTAGAATGCTCAGTCATTTTCATTTCTTGTTAAAAGCCGTCTTTTCCAGGGACTATAACCCTGGTGGAGACATACACTTTCTTCCATGTACCTCCATGTTGGACTGGTTAATTTAACACATTTTGTCAAAAAATTTTATAGAGTTTGTGTTTTCTGTGGTGGATTACCCATCTCAAGAGCGTTTTGAGTCTCTAAAAGTTGATGGCTGTCAGGAAGGTAGCGGGAAAAAAATAAAATAAAATTTAATGCTCCAGTAGTATGTTTTTGAAAATGGTTGGCAGATGTAACGTATATGCAGGTTTTATATTTTGGGCTCAGAATATCGCCATTATGGTCCTTTAAGGTTAACCTCAGGGATTAATCTACTGTAAGTCGTTATGTCCTCACAAGTACTGTGGTACAAATGTGTGTGTGTGTGTGTGTATGTGTGTGTGTAAAACTCTCTGTGGGTTTACTTAGTTTTGAGGTAGCAGCTCAAGCTATTGTTCCATCAATCCTTCCATTAACTCCAAACACTGGTAAACTTTAATTAAACTGGAGCCAAAGATGATTAATTAACTTTAAGACGGTTCTTCTTTTTTCTTTCCTGTTCACATTTCACTAAGTCACCGATCCATAGAAAGTGTTAATTTACCCACGTAATTTACAAATCCAATTAAAGCCGATATTAAGGCATCGCAAGCTGCTGTCCTGCGTTCCAGCCTTATAAGACTATTCTGTTTGTAGCTCGACCAGAATGTATTAAACAGGGGTTAATATTTTTAATAAGTTTGATTATTTTTATGGAGTTTATTATCCTGTTAGAGAGGTGATGTTGTGGCAGCAGATTGGTAATTCAGAGTGTGTGAACTTGACTCGACCTGCTGTGAAAATATGAGAATATGAAAGAGTAAAGTTACTCAAGTTTTTACGAGTCTCTGCCTCACTGTCATTCATCTAAAGCAGGGGTGTCAAACTCAATCAAATCACAGAGGAGGCCAAAATTAAAAATTGGGTCCAAGTTGAGGGACAAACAGGGTCAAGCTTTATTGAAAACAGACTTAAATTTTTTCATCAGACAAATGCTCATCAGAGGTGTTATGACAAATTATTTAAAAAAACCACACAAATGAGATCAAATTCAAAATAAATTACACATCAGCATCATTAATTTTTTTTAATGTCTTCCTCTCTATCTGAAAGTCTAAACGTTTTATCACAGGCATCAAAATAGCCAGAAAACTGTAATTTTTCTCCAGGAAAATCTAAAATCACTCTTTGTTTTTCATTAACAACACCAACAAGCAAAATGAGAATAATATTTTAAATGTGATCATGCCTTTTTATGTTATATTCTTTAATTACGTCAGTTCTGCCAACAAGGCTAACAGGTTTAACGGCAGCAAACAGCTTCTCTAACTAAACCTGTTTTCAGAGTCTACCTTTCGTTTGGCCATTTCTTCCGCAGACTAGCTTAAAGTTCAAGAAAAGTGACTGTAGAGCATGGAGGGGAGGAGAGCTGGCGTTTGCAGGTGTTGATTGATGCACCAGCAATGCATTCTGGGATTTGTAGTATCCATAATGTGTGCACTATATACTGGCGGGCCAGTTATTATAGAAATTAGATGTTATCTCGCGGGCCACATATAATTGTATCACGGGCCGGATGTGGCCCGTGGGCCTTTAGTTTGACATATGTGATGATCTAAAGTTTGCTGATGATGTCATTTCCTCTTCAAACTAATCTTCCACCCTACTCTCTATACTTTACATACACAAGTAATTTCCCATAAACCAGGTTTAGACAAAATAACATAAACAATTCATAACAGAGATTAATTCACCACAGCAGCAGAGTAAGTACATTTACTCAAGTACTGTAGTAAAGCAATATTTTGAACTATTGAACTATATTTTTTTATATTTCCACTCTGTGTTCTGCTCTTCCTGCACTCATTTCATGTTTTACTCAATCAATTCAACAATCAGATAAAGTTTTTACTTCCTGGTACTGGTTTCTGTCAGTCTGCTGCTTTTGGATCCCATTTCTGAATCATTAAAGTGTTTGTCTGGTTAAAAAATTCTGTTAAATCAACTTTTCAGGAATAGAAAGCAGTTTCACATAATAACTTTTAAATTAATCCTTCAACTGATGTTCTTAAAACTCTTCAGTAAGAGCACATTTGAACTGAGTGACTCCAAACCAGAGTTTTGCTCTCAAATCTTTAGAATCTCTCCTTGTATGTTCTCAAAACTTGGCTTTATTGCACTGATAGGTGTGTAAATTTATTTAATGCTCATCAGAATGTTTGTCTCAGAACTTTAGCACTAGCAAAGCCAGTCCCTGCTTTGATAATAGCAACAGTTCAGAATCTAAAAACTTTTAAGGTTATTTGAAGCAAAAGTCCAGTTTGCGTAGAGTTTTTGGGGATAGTTTGAGCTCATTTCTTCTACATTTTGCCATTTTGATGAGGAAGGTTCTCTTGCTGCAGCGGCCCTCTGCTAAAAAAAAAAAATTAGGTCAAACGCTCCTCTTTTCCCATATCTTTCTCAAGTTCCCTTCCTCTCTTCCTCTTGCTGCTTCCTCTCAGCATGACCAATATCAGCCCTCAGGAGCCATCGCTGTAATTCCCTGTAAATGACGGCTAATGAAGATGGTATTTCCCCTCATTACCGTGTCGTGGAGGGGGCGGGGCCGTCTGCGACANTATTTCCCCTCATTACCGTGTCGTGGAGGGGGCGGGGCCGTCTGCGACACGTGTGCCACTTTCATTTTACTCTCTGATACCAACTCGTGCTTCTCATGGCGAAAACTGAGCGTTCCTCTTCGTTTTACCCCCTCATCTCTGCCTTTAATGGTCACGGATGCTTCAGCTACGGGCGACCGCGTCAGGAAGNACCCCCTCATCTCTGCCTTTAATGGTCACGGATGCTTCAGCTACGGGCGACCGCGTCAGGAAGTATACGTCGCGAGGGGAAGCCATTTTGAAAACATTTCTCATTACACCTTATCAACGGGGCACAGAGGGGGGCAACATGAAGCAAATTAGAGGAGTGAATGAGAGAGGGAGAGCGAGCGAGGGAAGGGGGGGCGAGAGACATCAAAGTGTTCCCACTCTATTTAAATTAAGTGATCTGTGTGTGTGAAAGAACCTCAGTACATAAAGATTAACCCACACACACACCTAATATCACACACCCACATACCCTTGGATTTATGTGTCAAGTGTTAATAACTATAAGGATGAGGACACTGGAGGGGTTCAAGCTCCTGTGTGTGTGTGTGTGTGTGTATATATAGATTTCTGTGTGTATGAATAAGAGAGAGAGAGAGAAGTGATGGAGAGATTGTATGAGCAGAGAGTGAGCGGCTCAGTTTCCTCTCATAGCTGAGGACTGACGTGTGTGTNGTGTGTGTGTGTGTGTGTGTGTATGTGTGTGTGTGTGTGTGTGTGTGTGTGAGTGATAGAGACTGCATAGAAGTTGATCTGCTTCCTGTTTCTCTTTTCTTTTCATCACATCTCTTCTCAAAATGCCTCATGCAAATGCTGGTGGTGTTTCCACTGCAGTGTAGAACGTGACAGCTGAAGCCGTGTCCTATCTGTGTGTGTGTGTGCGTGTGCATGTGTGTGCACGTGTCTGCATAATGGAGATCCATGAGCCTTTCATTTCATATATGTGCAGCATGTGTGTCTCTGTAGTTATTCAGTGTGCTTGTCTTTCACTGTATGTGTGTATCTTAGTGTGCGTATGTGTATGTGTATGTGTGTGTGTGTGTGTTCCTGCTCCATCCCGCCTGCTGGATTAGTGACATCAGCAGAGCTCACCCTCTCCCCGTGATAAGGCCGCACGCTGCCGCCTTCCTCTCTGCTCCCCGTGCTCAATTTCAGATAGTGCTAATGGAATCTGTCCCGCACGATTGTAATGCGAGCGAGACTCATTTTCCACGCAGCTTGGAGCTGTCAGCTTGGCAAGAAGTGTGGGGGGCGACGGAGAGAGGGTTGATGGGAGGATGGCGAGAGGATGATGAGGAGGTGTGTGTGTGCGCGCATGTGTGTGGCTAGTGTGTGTTATGTGCGTTAGACCTTCTCACTCTTGTCAAGAAACTGTAGCGTGGTGCAAATTTCCAGACATTGCATTCCCGCTGACACACACACACACACACACACACACACATACACACACACATTGTATTGACTTACNACACACACACACACACACACACACACACATACACACACACATTGTATTGACTTACATTCATTCTCTGGATGCTTGACCTAACCATAACCATGACCACCATATGGAATTGGAATTTTGGAATTTCTAAATCTGGAATTGGAACTTCCAATTGGACTCTCGAATAGAATTTGAAAATCTAGATGTAAATATGTCGATCTGGAATTTCCAGATCTAGAATTTAACCTTCCAAGTTTGCAATTTTAAGTTTGAACTTCTAAATGTAGCATTGGGATTTCATAATTTAATGCAATATTTCCAAATCAATCTTTCAATTCTAATCTGAATTTTCTGGATCTAATCTGGAAGTATCAAAGTTAATCTGCAAAGTACACACACATACACACACAGCCTTAGGCTTCCAGGTATGCAGTAGGTTTTATTGCAGCAGAGGTGAAACTGTCATTAGGTAAATTTGATTTGTTTGTTTCCTTTTTTTTTTCTTCTTTTTTTTGGATCAGCCTTCAATGGCAAAACTAACAGAAATGCTGCAGAAATCTCCCAGACAGAGGAACTTCTGCTGATGAAACAGCCTGAGTTGTAAATGCATTTTGAGAGCCAAGTAAATAAAAACTTCAGTCTTTATCTGTACTAGTGCACTGCTCATTCAAAACACGCCTGTTCTGTTTATGGTGTGCACCACAGCCTGCCATAATTTAGTTCTGCACGTCCTCCTGAGCTAGCTTTGTTTGCTGTACAGGGTCGGGTTGAGACCGTGACACTGGACCGGAGCGTATGCTGCCATGTGGACTACTTTTTACCAGCACAGCTCAATTCGAGAACCTGTGACGCACTAGGCCGGTGGTGCTGGCTAACTATTAGCTTAGCCTCTGGACAGGATGCAGCGGAGTCAGCAGATGAGTCAGAAGTAGGGGATTTTGTGACTGTGCATTTATTTAATTAAAAAAAAAAAAATAATAGAACTGATCTGGCTGNTAGGGGATTTTGTGACTGTGCATTTATTTAATTAAAAAAAAAAAAATAATAGAACTGATCTGGCTGGTCTGAACATACAGATTCTTCCATACATGGAAAATAAAATGATGTTGGGTTGCAGCAGAGCGCCAACGCACATCCGACCCGCAGTCACAGAGAAAGAGAGAGCAAGAAGAAGAAACAGACACTATAGCAGTGGCAACTCCGCAGTTGAATGTGGAGAGCGCCACTAGCATCCAACTGAACAGAATAGTGTACCACTGTGCTGTGACTGTTACAAACCGCTCATCCCAACAACTTCACGTGACACTGCACGTCCTCGGGTTCTGAGCCCTCTGAGCCCTGCCGAATATCACCTTCATACAGGGCAGGTTCTAGAGATGTTGGTGCCACAGACAGATTTCTGTCTTTATAGTTAGATTTTTGAAACATTTGCGTGTAAAGCGGCGGCCTGCAGGCGGCGCTGTACATATGAACGCTTTGACGACACGCTGTACCTGCTGACCTGCATCCCTGAACTTTCTCGCCTTCTTTAGCTTGTTCCATTCTTGCATTTTACTCAGTTATCTGTTTTCATACTTTCCTATTTAATATTCGTTGTTTTCAGTAAACATCTGCAGCTCTTTTTGTTTAACTGTATTTTTACAGAAATTGTGTCAGAGTCAGTCTGACCGACACATGCAGCCGCTTTCATCCCAGAAAGACCAATTTGGCAGATTTTGGGATTACATATGTAATCTGGGACAGACTATAGCATTTGTCTACACTTAAATCTGTCCCGTCACCCCCCCCCATCCCATCCTGTAAAAAATCACAAACCACTGGAACTGATTATTTAAAACANCGTCACCCCCCCCCATCCCATCCTGTAAAAAATCACAAACCACTGGAACTGATTATTTAAAACAGATAAACTATAAATTAAATCTCTCAGGGTTTGAAGCAGCCAGAGCCCCCAGTGCTGCACTTTGCACCCCCAGGATGATTTTAGGCCCTGCTTCTAGATGGAAGGATGGAAGAATATTCCATGTTCAGGAATATTCTGACATTTAGATGTTATTAGACACTTTGTGGAGAACTTCATTAAGGGTCGAATATGTGTGTTGTGATGCAAATGAAGTAAACAGGATGCAAGAGCAAACTATTTCTAATGGACTCCAAACTAATGTTACAGAAATAACAGGAGGGGATGTATGTGCTGAGAGAGAGAGAGAGAGAGAGAGAGAGAGAGAGAGAGAGAGAGAGGCATATGCTTAATCACTACTGGAGTTTCCTAGCAAATAAAAAAGCATCTGGATGGATTAAATCCTTCGAGCTGAATATTACAGAAGTGCAGAGTTCAGCTCTTACAGAAAAGAGAGAGAGAGAGAGATTAAAGGCGGCAGATTGTGATATTGAGGAAAAAAATCACATTGTGAGGAAGACAGTGATAAAGGAAGAAGAGAGAGAGAGAGAGAGGCCTCACAAATTGGCAAAGGGAAGTTCGGGTCTCTCTGCTTTGCGTTTCATTTACATGGCTGGTCATATTGACCAATTGGATTGAGAGCGCAGCCCGTGGCTTAGGAAGACAAATAAAGACTCCAAATGCTTTTGCCACGCTCATCCCTCGCTCTCATAATACCCTGTCTGCCTTTCTTTTCTCTCACTCCTTTTTTTTTCCCTTCTCACTGTCATAATACCCTCTCTCTGCTCTCTGGCTATAAGTAGACCCTGTCTGATGTGACTGTGTGTGTGTGTGTGTGTGTGTGTGTGTGTGTGTGTGTGGGTATTGCAGAGATAACTTTAGTTGCCACCCATGGAGAGTGAAAAAACAAGCTGGTGTGTGTTTGGATTTGTGTGTATTTGTGGTTACACAAGTGGTGTGTTTATGTTTTTTGTTTTTTTATTTTTTTATTTTTCATGTGGATACAAAACAGATGCAAGTATGTCGGTCTGTGTGTTTTTAGGGTGTGGGGGGGGGGGGGGGG
>VXCM01004514.1:20668-40846 GCA_014773175.1 Lucifuga dentata | reverse complement strand
CCCCCCCCCCAAATCACCATCTATCTATACCTTGTTAAAAATTATCCTTGGTGCCTGTGTCTCTGCCTGTATTTTTGTCATTTTTGCCCATAATCTATGTAATTTATCTCCCATATTACATTATTTCACTATTACGTTTATTTTCAGAAGATTCTAAAAGCTCTTGTAAACAGGAAGTGTGTGTGTGTGTGTGTGTGACTTGAAGACTGAATGAGTAAATGATGAAGTACCTCTAAGTACTCCACCTTGCTCCATGCAAACATCATGCTCCATGAGTCTCTGTTCTCTTTGTCAGATAGAAGCCGTTTAGTCCTCTGAGCGTCCTCGTAACACAACGCACAACTACACCAATAGTGCAGATCACTTTTACAGGTTTTCACAAATGTTGTTGATTGTGTTATTTTGTCGCGTAGCTCCAGAAGTAATCCTGACCTTATTTTTTGCTCAGGGTTGTTTTTTGGTTTCTCCATGCTGACGTCACAGTGTTTTTACGGGTAAAAAGTAGGACAGCAGATCAGCAAAACACACTCACACACACACACACACACGTTAAAACCCTGTGAAAGAAGTACGTAAGCCTTCCTCAACAAACATTAAACACATTCATCTGATTTAAGGACCATTAAAAGACCATACCAGTGGTTTTGCGTGTTTGAGCCTAATACATACAAGCTGCATACACATGATGTTACTGACAACTATTTCCCAAAACATGCTACAGGAGCGGTATGTTAGAATTGTTTTTCCTACCTTCCAGCCAGTTAGTTCTATTAAAATCAACTCATAGAGACTTGAAACGTGCTTGATATCAGTAATTCATCTCAGCAAACATGACATCTATTAATATTTTTTTTGTCGAAGTAATATTTTTTTACCAGTTAAACACCAATCTGCACAGGAAAAAAATGTATGTCTCCGCCAGGAAATGTATTTCCAGGAGAAGATGGCTTTTAGCAAGGAATTATCATCCCAACATAGGTGTTAGGAGGTGATTTTGAAAGATTAGGGGATTTGGAAAACTAAGATACGAGTTTATGATTTGGAAAAAGGTTGTCAGTAACAAAACATGCATGCGGGTTGTATTCATAGGGCTTAAACAAGCAAAATCACCAGTATGGTCCTTTAACCTTCCAACATTACAACTGCACCCCTTTAACTGGATCATAAACATAAAATATAATCTGACACATTGTGCATTCCGTCTAGAAACCATTATTTTTCAAACTATGAAAATATTGAAGATGCTAAAACTGAGAAGATGCTGTCCGGTGTGTGTGTGTGCGTTTGTGTGTGTCTTGTGTTGGACTGAGGGCATATTTGTGTTTGTGTATCTCCATTGTGAAGCATGTAATCCGCATGCTCTCTAATCCCAGAGCAGGTGGCCAGGCGTGTGGCGGCTGTGGGGGTGCAGAGAGGGCACACTCCTCCTGCGCCCCTAAACACACACACACTCACACACACACACACATATATATATACATATATATACATATATATATATACGTATATGTATATATATATGTATATACATATATATATACGTATATATATATATATATATATATGTATATATATATAAATGTATGTACACACACACTCACGGTTGATCTACTAGCCCACAAACACGTCAATGCTTCTTCCATTTTGCTTTATATGACCACAGGGGACAGGAAGCACATAGAGACACACACCTGCACTCATTCACACACACATAACACCCACACATACACACACACACACACACTGTTATGAGACGTGTAATTGGAGGAAGATCTCTACAGGAAGCATGTGCCAGCATTTCCAGTCGACCCCTCCCTGGTCACCTCCTCCCAGCGAGCATCCACAGCAAACACACTCGCCGCCACNGGGGGGGGGGGTAAAGTGATTGAAAACGAGGAAACCCGTTTTTGTGAACGCTTGCGGTGAATCCTGCTCCGCTCGTCTCTTTTGTTTGACCAACACAGAGTTAAAAGTGGTTTTGTATGTTTTTCTGCACCGTGTCCTTGTCTGACTAGCAAAGGGTGGCCCCATGACCTTTGACCTCTGTATTGTAACACAAGTACAGGAGAGGTTTGGCGGTTGAGGGCATGACTTGTTGCTGTCCAGATTTATTGTAGGATTTTTAATTATGAAAACAACGTGACAACCTTTTGAGAGTTTTTTTTTTTTTTTTTTNTTTTTTTTTTTTTTTTTTGGTTAAAGTTAGTCGAAGTTATGTAGTTGAGTTACTTTTGTTAAAGTAAAGATAAGTTATATGATTTTATTTTTGTTTCTTAATGTAGAGGATGAGAGATTTGCTACAACTAAAATAAAAGAAAAGCTCTATATAAATCCTGGACTTTTTGTTTTAGACAAGAACAAATTTCCCATATAAATCACAAATACTGAGATCACAAATACTGTGTAAAACTCCTTGTTTGCCATAAATTTGGATTTTAGTTTTAAAAGTTAATGGGACTTTATATATTTGATGGAACCTCTATATTTTAGGAACAAGCTCCAGTCAGACCCAAATGTTTGATGGAATAGAAAAAGATGGACATGCAGAGAAAACTTCCTCAGAGACGCTTGTTATCGCAATATGACAATAACCATTTAAGGTCAAAACACTTGAATAATCTGGATTATGAGTCTGCCGAGCAGGTGTTTTGATTTCATTATTATTTCACAGGTTTTGGACTTGCATAAGTTTTATTCTTGCTGACGTTTGGCTGTCCTGCATCTTATGACGCTTCACTCAATTCTGTTTTTCTGTTTTCCTCAAATGCTTTTAGCCTCACAACAAGCTTATGGATGTAAATTTGGACGTTAGATGCTTATAATCTGTTATCACAACATCTCCCTTTTTTGCTGTTACTGTATAAGGAGATTTGTTGGAGGATTTTTTTTTATTATTATTATTATCAGTCTCATAAGATGCTTTGTTGGCTAACCGTCCGATGGCAGTCTAATCTGGGGTTGAAAGATCATAAAGCTAAATGATTTGAAAAAGGAGGAGATACCAAGTAGGAATTAACTTTATGTAAAATATTAATTCTCTAATGGAAATTCCATTTTTGTTACATATGCTGGATTTTTAAACCTGTAATCAGCTTTGTGTGTGTGTGTGTGTGTGTGTAGCTTTATTTTGCTGTATTTCAGTATATTTTGGCTCATTTGAATCTGCAGCCACATGTAGAAAGACTTGACTCTAATCGTACAGCGACACTTAAATATCATCACAGTTTAGCATCGTATTGGCATCGATAACAAGCTCGCATCTTAAAAATCAGTCATTATTCTACATCAAATGAGTTATTACTTGGTGAGATTAATGTGAGGATTATTATAAAAAATCAGAATATTTTTTGTGCTTACTGGGGTTTTCTCAGTCTGCAGGGAAAACTTTATGATGCTAATGGTAATGATCCAAAACTTCAGTATCAGGGTGTGTCATCATGTGACTCTGGAAAATTAAAAACTGTGTGCCATGGTTGCAATACAAAAATAGCATCAACAGAAGGCAAAAGCCTTTATTATTGGAAAAGCACTCAGGAGGTCCATTTGTCAGCATTTTCTGCAGCAATCTTCATCATAAATTGGAACAGGACCAAAAGAAACCTTGTCATCACAGCAACATGAGCCCCATTTTCTGCACAATAATACCAAACACTCCACAGGCACCAGCTCAAATTTGACATAATTGATTTTTGTTGATGCTGAAAGATATTTATTATTTCCACATGCAAAAAGCTCTGCAATAAAAATGACGCAAACAGCCCCTGCACTAAGAGAATAATCCAGAAATTTAAAAAAACAATAATTAGAATTATACATAAATCACCAACACTAGAGTTCAGCTTCACTCTGATATGAGTTTGATATAACAAAATGTCTTTTTTTTTTTTTCAAATTAAAAACTCAAATAACACAGTTTTACATCAGAACTAACAGAGTAACACAAATCCTTGTGTTTGCCAAACAGTTTGACAGCTTTAGGTCAGTTGCTAACAGGTTACTTATTTGATTTCTGGTAATTTTTGTGCAATTATTTAGATATTAATAAACTATATTATCAATTCAAAGATGGCATGTGCAGGTTTTACTTTATTTCTTTGTAGTTAAACCAGAATAAGTGTTAAGAGTTCAAGCTGCCACTTATTCAAACTCATCTAGTGTTTGCAGTAATATTTTATATTTTCTGTCCCATTAAAGTCACATGGCAGCATTAGTGTGTGTTTGAACAGAGTTAAATCTCATCAAATTGTGTAATCTGTGAGATTAAATCATTCCTAATGTTACATGGTTTAACACGCACAGAGCAGGTCGTGAAACGTTAACCCTGCAAGCTTCGTATGACCATTTACCATATTCCCCAACCACCAATCTCATGGGCTGAACAGGAGCACAGAAACACTATTGTTTATTCATTTAAATGAGATTCCATGACTGTTGTTGCCATGGATGAATTATGTATGTGTTAGTGTGTTGATATGTGATAGACATTGCCTCTCTGGGAATGTAGGACACATGCTTATGCATAACAATAGTCTTCAGTTATAGTCTCACAGCAAATTGGCCATTTATCAGCAATGTCCTGTTCTTCTTTAAAAAAAAAAAAAAAANAAAAAAAAAAAAAAAAATCTATTCATTTTGTCTCCTGCTTATTTTATGCACCTGCTCTTGAGAAATCAGGTGCCTGATTTACTAAATGGCAGTTATTCAAATTCAGAGGCATGTTGCCCTACTTCTAATACATAATACGTATTCTTTAAACTTATACAATACATATACATTGAACAAAAGGAGTCTTTTTTTTACTGATAATAAGTCTATTTATTCATGAAACTTAATAAATGACTTCCTAACTGACTCAAATCACCAGTTGTTCATTTCATGTTTTTCTTCTTCTCCCGGCATTAATTGACATATTGATCTCTCTCCAGTGTTGGAATTGATTGGAATTTTTAACATATCAATGTCCACAAATGCTCTGAGTACCTTGAAGAGACATAAGAAATATAAAATTGATCTGTAAGTTATGGATGCACCAATATTGTTTTTCAAAGCTTATATACCACTTAATTTTTAGGACCACCAGAACAAGTGATGCTCTTGCACAGAATTTACAGGTGTGTCTGTAATTAAAGAGTCACAATTATTTTGCTAATTTGACAGTTGCATTGCCAGGTCTTAAAAAAAAAAATCATAATCTACCAAGATCTCAAACAGTCTCAACCCTTTTTTGACCACATAAATTTCAGATGAATTCATCTTTAATTGAAGAATTTGTCTTGATGATGAAACATTATTATTTCATGTGTTTATCATCACTGAAAATTTGGGCTGGTTTTCTTGTTGTGTTTAAATAATAATGTAAAAAGATAGATAGATAGATAGATAGATAGATAGATAGATAGATAGATAGATAGATAGATAGATAGATGTACTTCTAATTAAAATCACAGCCTACATGCTGAAACTATATCACTAAAACTCTAAAGTCATTGGAGAATATTACTGGAATATTTTACTATAGCAGATCAAATAGATAATATCATGATGATATTAGGGATGATCATGATAGGAAATATTTTAGGAAGTCGTTAAATTTTGTGTAAATTCTATATTTTTGGCCTGAAATGCAAAAACAGTGTAGCCATCAATATCCAAAGTTGATTATTTAGCTGTGCTGTATTTCTGCGAACAGTACTGATATAATAACGCATTATAGTCTCACCAGATGAACAGGAGTAAAGTATTATATTTAGGAGTAACGGGCCCAGTGAGGATTATATTTAGGAGTACGGGTCTGTGCCGTCCTGGGATCTCCTCTTTCCCAGCGGGGATCTTGGAAATCCCAGGCCGCGATGGAGTGCCTTGGCTTGAGAAAGCTCTGCCTCAGGGCGACGGTCCGCTAAACGCTTCGCTTCGGCCAAGAAAAGGCTTCCGAGGCTGTTTTTTTTTTTTATTGTTTAACATCCTCAAACACGATGAGAGGATTAATGAAGCGCGTCTGCCGGACCCATATGTCCCCTTTAGTGCCGTTTGTGCTTAATTAAAACCGAATGGATACTTGGGGGTCCCGGGCCTCCTGCTCAGGATCTGATTACCAAAGTTCAAATCATGAGATGTTTACTGAACCTGTTGTAGTTTTGAGTATAATTCTAGAATAAGGAAAAATGAAAGATAAGATGAGCATTCCAGTGCCCCCCCCCAAAAGAAAAAAAAAAAAAACTAAATCACCTGTTTATAGGTAAACTTAATCCCTTCTTGGAACATTATTCTCTGTGCTTCTTTTTCATCAGAGGACTTAATTGTTAAAAATATATGAGCTGTTATTTTTAATTTGCTCCTTAATAAGCTGCAATCATTGAATGATTTTGCCATTTAAAAAAAAATTACAGCTAAATTATCTGTTTTCACATCCTAAATCTCAATTATAAACGAATCTTGACTCAAGTAAAGTATAGGCCTAATTTTTCTAATTGTATTTTATATCAATTAGGTTTTGCTTGTTTGTTTCCTTTCTTGCACATTTTCCCCCCATGCTTTTGACAAATAACAAGAGACATGTTTTAGTTGGACTTTATTACCATGGAACTTTTTGGAATAATTAAAATAGAACTGACACAATACAACCTAATCTTATCCAGGGTAATCTGTACAAATACATAAAAATAAATATAAAACAATTAGGTTTACTATTTGTATTAGAAACGTATTGGTCCCATCCCCATCAGACTAGTTGATTGCTTGTCTCTTGCTCCTTAATTTTGTGTGTCATTTGGTGCTAATTGGAGGTCAAATGAACAACAAAGCACTTTAAAGGCAGTAAAAAGTCACACCAGTTACATCAAGCCTTTCTGACATCTCTTGGATGGGTCTTTAATCCAGCCATGGAACCCTGGACCTGCTGCTCTCTCCATCTCAGCCCCAAAGAGCTTTTACATTCACTATACATAGATGCATATGAATACCAGGCCTAATCACAATCCCTATAAGATGCCTGGAAGTGCTAAATAGATTTTAGATAGAGATTGCTGTATATTATCCTTGCTCATTGACAGAATATGGAACCAAATGACAAACAAAAAATTGTATTGTGTTGCTGAACCATTTTCCAAATAGAGATGATCAAGGATCCTGTAATATATAACCTTGCTTTTATAGTTAAAATATAATTTACCCATTTCTAATATCCACTTTCCTGCCTATCTGTTTTACTTTTAAGTCATCTTGACTTGTATTTGCTCAGTAGACAGGAGCTATTTTCACATTTCCCCAAGTGAAGTGGTCAGCAGCCCTGAACCAAAGAACACCTGTCAATAAAAACACTGGATTATCCTCTTTATGAGCTGGGATTACCCTAGCTTTCACATAATTCACATTCCTACTGGCCAGGCAGTTCTGACAGAAATTATGGGTTTTATAGATGGTGATCTGGTAGAAATCTCATCAGCACAATTTGATGATCATCACAAATCAAACATTTTCCCCTGTAAGAATTATACATATTTTTTTAAATCATATAAATCTGACACTACTTGACACTATTATTTGGTCAAGAAGACTTATGCTAAAACCAAAAAAGGAGAAGCTATGAATGTCGTGGGGTTGAGGAATATAATTTAATTGGATTTACATGCAACCACTCTAACAGTCAGGCAGTTTAAGTGGTCTTTATTGTGATTTAGTGTGTGTGTCTGTGTGTGTGTATGTGATCTCACTGCAAGTTTCCCCTGCACCCCTATTTAATTAAACTAATATTGTCCTTATAATTATTTATTATTCAATACTGGAGACATGGACATAAAAATATCAAATTCACAGTTGGTTCTGATGCATGGTGTGAGGCAAAATTCGTATACAGGTAGTACAAAGAATCACAATTTCAAAAAAATCTAACAGAAAAAAAGATAATTCAGAAACACATGGAATATTTATGAGCTCGCACAAACGGATTGATTGTCTTTCATGACTAATGTCTTAAACATTTTCGCATAAATTAAATAGTGCATCCAGGTTCACGTCAGAGCTTCTCTCTCTCTCTCTCTCTCTCTCTCTCTCTCACACACACACACACACACACCGTGATCAAAGGGCCCTTCAGCTTGCTAGAGAAATAAAAAAGACAAGAGAAGGGCGTTTTTAAGGAGCTTATGAAAACCTGATCTATTCCTCAAACTCAGGCTTGGATCTTTCCTCTCGATCATTTTCCTCTCGGCCAACAATTTTGTTCCGTGTCCTTGATCAAAGTTAAGGGGAATAAAGTCTAAATGTTCAATAAGTTAACCCAACAAGTGAGACAACCGGCTGGCAATCCTCTGTTCTGCCGGAAGTAGAAGTCGGGGCTTCACAGTTTGCTCCACCCTTGGGCTAAAACAGGCCTATAATAGTCTGGAGTTTATTCTAAGTGTGAAAATCGTCTGTCTTTCTCCTCTCACAACACCTGAAATTTCCACGAGGTTTGGTCTTTGTAATCCAAACAGTCCGTGTTGAAATTGAGCTTCCATGAGGAGGCTGTTTGGTCCTTATAGTCCAGGCAGTCCGCGGCCCCGCTGAAGCCCAGTCCCGCTGCTCCGTACGACGGCGTGGAGAGGGAGGACGCCGCGCTCAGGTGGCTGGAGACCCCGTTGGTACCCATGGGGCTCATGGCGGTGCCCGCGGAGGATAGCTGGTGGTGCATAGGCGAAAGATAAGAGCCGCAGTCCATCCCGCCGAAGTAGGACGAGGAGCCTGTATAGCCTTGGTTGTAGCCCGACGCCTGGGTGTAGGTCATGGGGTAAGAGCGCTGCATGCAGGAGGAGGAGGAGGAGGTAGAAAGCGGGTCCGAGAGCGGGGAAATGGAGGCCGGGCTCCAGATAGACACTGGCGCGACGCTGCTGCTCACAGGCGGGATTGATGTACTTGAGGGCGGCGTGAATTGCCCGCTGGCACCGCTCTCTGAGCTGGCCTCTCTTACCGGAGAACTTTTCTTTTTCATCGGCTTGCTGACGGCCTTGTTCTGCGCTCCACTTTGGCTTTGCTGGGCCTGCTGGCGATGTTTGGCTCGTCTGTTCTTGAACCAGACCTAGAAAGCAAAATTAGGTTGTTTTAATTCGATTTGCTGTAAAAACCACGTATTTGAATTTTGCATTTTCTGATTCCAACATATAAACCCTGTATTATATTAGCAATTTTTAATGATTAAATAAAAACTTTAAAGACTCTAAGGGATATCATAAGGAAAGCATGAATGTGATTTTTTTTTTTTTTTTTTTTTAACTGGTGCACATTTTTCTTTAAAGTTTTACATCAAGCACTCATGGAGAGGACACACAGGACACATTGCCCTTATAAAGTGGAACTCTCTCCGCTCTCAGGGACAATTCCTTGCACTTTCTTTGGGGCTCAGGCTTTTGGCTTGGAGACTCACCTGAACTCGGGATTCAGGTAGATTGATCTTCAGGGCCACTTCTTCTCTCATGAAGATGTCCGGATAACGGGTCTTGTTGAAGAGATTCTCCAGCACGTCGAGCTGGGCCCGGGTAAAGGTGGTCCTCTCTCTCCTTTGTTTGCGAAGAGGTCCTGTTAGAAGGAAGAACAATAATTCTAAATCACTTTGCTAATTCCCTAACAATGATTATGGAAGAAAACAACAGCAACAAAATTAAAATATAAAATATACTCCAGAAAAATTATGAGAAGGTTTCAAACATCTCGTCCTACAGACACGATAATTTAAATATCAGGTAATTATTATAGTGATTCTTGTATACTATTATATCTGAAATATCTATGACGCATTTCAATGATACAGTTGTAATGAAAACATATAAATAAGATCTGAGGACTGCAAATTACTGGAAAGTCTGGACATTCAGGTTGTAACTTATTTTAAGGGTTATTCTTGATTAATACAAACTTGATAACAACAAATTAGACGTATTACTACTACAATATTTTTGTGTCTATGAAAATGTTTGCAGTCTTGCTTATATTACCATGGTATCCCACGGAGGGATGCAGCAGGTCTACTCCTGAGGCAGATAAACTCAGTCCGTTCACCGTGTACGGCGGCTGTTTCAAATAGGACATCATTCTGGCGGCCGGACGAACGGCACCGATGAGGAGGAACCAAACAACAAAACAAAAAAGGGCCAAAACAATGTTTTAATCCTGTCACGTCTCTTTTGGAAATTTCAGCTCGCCCAGATCAACCTGAATCAGGACACAAAACAGAAAAAAGTGTTGAGTTTCTTGTAAAGGCGGTTTAGATTCGGTGTCCGTTGATTTACGCGCAGGCTTTACGCGCCGCGGAGGTTTTAACGAAGTGGGCGTCCTCGTACTTGCAGGGTTCTTAAAGGCGAGTGGAGACCCCCCAGCTGTCCTGCTGGACTGAGGATGCTCTGTCTGTATGACAAGCGTTTACGCCATAACCCNCCCCCCCCCCCCCCCCCCCCCCCCCCCCCCCCCCACACACACACACTCACACTCCTCTGCTGCTCTCATACCACCAAAAACAAAACATTGTCGTTAAAATGCGCACACTCGTTGGTGCCCCCAACCGGGCACCCAATTAGCATATACCCACAGGTTAGGAGAAGCTCAATAGACAGCTTGATTAGGGGCCATTTGCAGAGACAAAGACCACTGTTGACCGATAAGTAATGCCAGTAACAAAAGACTTTGAGGAACAAACAAAGAAGGCCAATACTGCAAACTGAGCGCTCATTCTCAAACAGCATCTTCATTACTAGATCTGGGGTCTTTTTGCTCGGACAAAACTCTTGTAGATTCAAATGTAACGGAAAATAGGAATGACAACTTCAGCAAATAATTAGAAACGTGGAGGTATTCTCCAAACTTTAGGCTAATTCTTACTGACATTTTATTGACACTCCCTGAGCATAAAAAAAACGCAATGCTTTACAGAAAAAATATATTTATTTTAAAAAATGATCAACCAATTGAAGGGGCCACTGGTCTTTTTAGTTAAATCACTGAATAACTAAATTCAGAACTAAATTGTCTGTCAAATTTAAATAATCCGTATAATAATAAAATATGATACCCTCACTAACTAAATTGTATATAGTTAATAGATATTTGTATAGGCTATTTATGCTATTTCAGACATGCCCTCTAAAATCATACAGGGTTGTCGAATTTCTAGTTGTTTTAAGAATATTTAGAAATACTAGAGATTAAAAAATGTATATGTAAAATATGTATCTACAACATAATAACATATAAAGATATTTTTCGTTTAATTTCCGAAGACATTGGCAGGCCAAAATTAATACTAAACAACCTAAAAGATAATTAAAAGGTTTTTTTTTTATTTAATACATTTATTTTTTTTTAGGAATAATAATTAGGTCAAATATGCTACTGTCACATTTTCCTGCGACACCTACCTGTAGACTGAAGCTCCCAGATCCTTCTTCTCTTTAGCTGTTCCCCTCATTTTTATACAGCCAATAACGGCCACTCCTATACTCAATCTGTCATTTTTTTCACGCAGACCCCGTACCGGTTGCTCCACATCCGTTCAATAACACACACTCTGCCCAGCCATTAATTATGATTGGCTACAAGATTTTTTTTTTTTTTTTTTTTTTTTTTTTTTCTGTTTGTAAGAAATTAACGAGATAATCCGGACGGCACGCGCTGGCCTGATTACAGGACGCCAGCCACGACTCGCATTCAGGCTCCGGTAATTTTCTGCGTCACGAAAATAAAACAAAGCCTGGCATTGTGTTTCTGAGACCAGCTGACTGCCAGACAGACCCCCCCACACACACCCACCCATCAACATCCATCCACCCATCATCCACCCACTACCCGACAGATCACACTTTCCCAAACTGACACAAGCAACTTCACATGGACCTTTAAAAATGTTAATATTGTTATTATTGTGTTGTTAAATATTGATGTCGGTTCAGTGGCTATGTTGGTATTTTGATTTGTAAACTTAGGAAAAAAAATATTTGTAATTGTTGGATTTTTCATTACACAGGTAGGTTATTATTATGAACAAGAAACAAGAAAGAAAATCAACTATATTCAGTTTTGTTTAGACAATATCCTAATAGTCTTTGGATGCCTATTAAATCCAATTATGGTCTAATCATTTGTCAATTTGACCGTCAAATTTGTCTTCAAGTGGTTTCCGTCTGCAATCCTCTTAATATAAACGTTGAGACTGGTCCACTTTAATATAAATCGGTTGGATGCAGGAGAGACAGAGAAATATAAATAGGCTATATGATTATCATATATATGTTTTAAATTAATAGATATTATGTGTATGATTATGATATATATATTCTAAATGTTAGCTTATGTGTATAAATACTTTCTTCAATTTCCTCTTAATTTTTTTTTCTGAGCGTCTTTCTTAGTTGGTTGTAAGCGTAGTGAAGTGCAGTATTTATGAGAGAGAGAGAGAGAGAGAGAGAGAGAGAGAGAGAGAGAGAGAGAGAGAGAGAGGTTGATGATTAATTTTAGCCAATGAAAATTAGAGAAAATATATATATTATAACAGCACTTTATGGATTTTTTTTCCCCCCTGCTGGAGTGAATATGTCTGCTCTTTTCTAACAACAAAAAAGCTACAAAATATTCCAGACAACCTTTATGTTACTATAATCTATAGTCTAATAACCCTGAACAGGTTCAATGTTTAGGCCTGCATGCATAGGTGCAGATTGACCAACATCAGCCAATCAGGAGGACTCAGATTCGGAGATCAATGATGATCAAATAATTTGCTATTAATTGAGTCTTTCTCTCTAAAATTGGCCCCATGCAAATGTCACAAACACAAGAAAGAAGCTGAAGAGCAGCTTGCTAAGATGAGAAAGCAAATTTTGTTGCTGTGGATTTGGCAATCTTTGGGATCTGTCACAGTTTGATTCTGTAACCAATAAGATTTTAGGACGGATTCTCTCTCTCTCTCTCTCTCTCTTTCCCACACACACATCTACATCATTAATTACATTTTCAGAATTTTCTAAAATCATTTTGTTGATGCTTTGCACCTATCTCTCCCCCAAATTGTATCCAGAGGAACACCTTGCATTTTGCTATTATGCCTCAATAAAGCCACTTATCTGGTCTTTTCCTCCCTGCAGATTACCCATATTCAGAGAGAATCCCTATTTTGAAGTTGGTTTTGTATCATTTTGGCTTCAGCCACCTGCATGACGGGGTTTGATTCATGCTTCCAAACAAGCAGCAGGTTAGGGAACTAGTCTAGATGCCAGATTAACAGACAGGCTGATGGCTAGTTAGGCAAGCTTTCAATCAATACAGCCTTTTTAATTAAAGACTTTCCTGTCTGCAGCATGAAAGACATTCTGCGCCAAATTAGTCACTCATGAGGTGCAGTTATAATAACAATATCTATCTTTTGCAGCCATAAGAGATGTCACTCCATTTTTGACAAATTTTAAGAAATGTAAGATTTTGTATTTATTTTAAATTTGTGCAGTAATATCGATTTGCTCGTTGATAGAATAATTTGTTTCTTAATATTCACTAATATTGGTGCTGATTATTACCAATATGGATCTGTTCATATCCATTTTTTTAACCTGGAGTTTTGCCATTTTCTTTAAACGATCCTTATAAAACAAACAGCATAACCAGGCTTGAAATATCGGATCCTTGTTGTCCCGCAGCCATGTTCC
Source organism: Lucifuga dentata (assembly GCA_014773175.1). Taxonomy (NCBI): domain Eukaryota; kingdom Metazoa; phylum Chordata; class Actinopteri; order Ophidiiformes; family Bythitidae; genus Lucifuga; species Lucifuga dentata. The sequence continues at coordinate 27,185 of VXCM01004514.1, read as the reverse complement.
TGGCTCACGCTGAGCCCTTTCATCACCAGCTCTGATATATAATTCATCGGAAAATATTTAATAGCCCCGGGGAGCGTTTGAGCTAAACGGGACCGTGGTTGTAAAAGGTGAAGTCGTTTGTTAACGTCTGTGGCAATATGCCCCCCCCCCGACCAACTGACGGAGTCACGTCACGGTTCCTGCTGCTGCTAGACACGAACTGAAGGCTAAGATGTGTCGTGGGACTGAGACACTCCTCTATGGATCCTCCTTACTGGCATGAAGAAGGTATGATGTGCATGCCTCCTCCTCCTCCTCCTCCTCCTCCTCCTTCTCCAAGCTTTTCTCTGCCTCCTTACACATGATTCACTCATGTAATCAGGCAATAATCAGCATACACAATCAATATGAAAGCAATCATTTTTAAATTAATTAACTATGATTTAAATACAAACCTCTCTAAACCAGTGGTTCTAAAATTCTTCAATAATGAGGCTGTAAGAAAAAAAAAAATCACAGAATAACCTCAGAGTTTGAAAAGTTACTTATATTTCTATCAGTAACCATTATACAGAACCGATAAGAAACCCTCCTTTTAAATGTAAGTATTGTTTAAATACAAAAGGTTTTTCCTATATGGATTTTGTAATTATCTTCACAGTAGCAGCAAACACAATGGAGCATATAATTACAGCCTAAAACAAACTTTCTAAAAATGAAACTCGAACATTGAAAAACACAATGTGTGAGTTTGAAAACTTACTTAAAGACATGCAGAATTGAAGTTAACTTTGGGCTGTTTTCAATAAAGCAAAAAATCCATCAGTTTCCATAGATAAAATAAATTTCTATAGATTTTAATCTGATCAGCATCGTGGGGCATCTCAAGTGCCACCAGTAGAATATGCATCACATTTTGAGAACCACTAGCCTAAACTTCTATCTATCTATCTATCTATCTATCTATCTATCTATCTATCTATCTATCTATCTATCGATCTATCGATCTACAGTTCATCTCAAGGTCAAATCAATGACTTGGCTCACTCAGTCACCCCCCATCTGTCATGCATACGCACACAGACAGACACACACACACACACTGTATCAAGCATCATGACTGCTTTTTGCCATCTGCACTGCAGAGAACTTACTGTGATAGATTTATTGATAGTGATGGAGGATGCATATTGATGACTCTATGTTGGGCGTCTATAAACTATTATGAAGAGTCTGGTAGCTTTGAACAACAGGTATTTCATATATATATATCTAAACCACAGACAAAGCTGGTGTAACTTCTGTTTTGTCACTGTAAAAATCAGCTGGAGTTTTCAGGCTCTGCACTGTAAAACGTGACAAGTTGATCTACTTAAAAATAAAAAATAAAAATCTAGGAAACTGATTGCCTTGAAAAAGGTAAGTAAATATAACTATTAGTTTTAAGTTCAAGTAGACATAAAGTAAACTAACTTAAGACTAATAGTTATATTTACTTATCTTTTTCAAAGCAATCGGTTTTGTACATTTTTTTTAAAGTAAGATCAACTTGTCACATTTTACAATGTGGCTGGTGAGAAATCATTTGCTTTTGAAATGAGTTTTATCTTTATTGGATGAGTATCAGGATTCTGAGACACGTTACTGCAGTTTTCTGTCCTGCCAGCAGTATTTCTGCTGCATGGCTTACATCACATTCATGCCCTTCATTCAGATACATGCCCCACTTGTGGTTTGCCCGTGGGAGGGGAGAATGTCTTGTCCCTGCTGGTACCTCGTTAACCTCCCACGGCCTGTGGCTAGTGTTAGCCAAACTGAGAGGCCTCATACCTGGGACTGGTCAGCAGGGACCAGCCCCGGGAGCCCAAGACTCCTGCCGGGAGAGGGGCGTGACGAAGGAGGGCCAAACAAAAACACAACCTGGCATCCCCACGGCATACAGCCCACCTACCGTCAGCCAGCATCTGAGTCACAGCACACAGCCATCCATTCACATTCTGATGACAGCACACACACACACACACACACACACACACACAAATACTGAGGTAGAAATTTACTCTTCCAAAAGATCCAAAATGAGTTGTTTAATTCTTTGGCATTATAAAGGTTGATTTTTACTTTAGTTTATAATTATATGTGATGCTGACTTAAGAGTTATAATAATAATAATAATAATAATAATAATAATAATAATAACATTATTCTTCTTATTATTTTAATTTTGTAAAGAGATTACAAGCAAAAACAAAAAAGAAGGATAGAGTTTTATGAAGTCTGTTAAAATGCTTTGAACACAATTTTTAACTGTACTTGAACAGAACAAGTGGAAAAGTTTGTAAACTGTAAGACGGAGAGAAAGAAAATGAAAGAGAGATACAGAGAGAAAGAAAAGAGAGAAAGAGGGGGGAGGAGTGTAAAGTTAATCCAGTCTGAATTGATGGGTCTGGCTGCAAGAGTGACACTGAAAACAGTTTTTCTTTTCTTTCTTTTCTCTGCAAATTTGCTCTCCCCTCTCCCTCTCTCTTTGCTTCCTCCCGTGCCTCGCTATTTTTCTGCCTTCTTATCCTTTTTAATTAGAAGGGCTATTCTGCTGCACAGAGGACCTTAATCCCCAACTGACCAACAATGCAAAAAGCCAGTCTTTGAACAGCCGACCTGCTCCCCTTGGCCCCAAACTCCCCCACCTCTCGCTGCCCAAACGCTCCTTTGCTCGCACTGCTGGGAAAAGTCGCCTCTGTCCCTTTTCCATCATTTCCAACATCTTGGACAAAGTGAAAACAAAGAGCATTTCAGTATCCGCCAAACTTCTCAAAAAGCTTTGGTCTGGGCACTTCAGGAACAAGGCAAAGGTCAATTACCAGGTGATGTTACTAAAATCACCTGCTAACATCTGCAAAGTACGGAGAGAAGCTAAAGATTACAAGTAAACTTAGTAGTGAAAATTAGGAGATGGTGAGATAGTTCCAGTAAATATAATTATACAATACATGCACAGTTAAGGCAATATGTAGTGATGGGTCTGTTCATTCTCATTTCCTAATTAAGCATGCTTTATAGGGGTTTATAAGGTCCAATTAATGGCTTTATTTAGAATAAATACATCATTATTAATGTTCTAGAGGTAAGCAATAAACCATAGTAAGAACATCTTTTGGGTTGCCAGGTTGTGAATGGCAAGTAGATTCTCCTCCAGCATAACTAGACATATTTCAGCTTTTTAATTTAACATAAAGACATTTTACTTTATTTATCTGGCTCTGTTTGAAAAACATATTCTTATCTCTGCTCTGTAATCAGACTGAAATACAGCAAATATGATGTAAAGGCACAGGACGTTTTAACTTTAGAGGTTCCAAATGTTTAATCCAAGTTTGTTAAGCAGGTTTTGCTCCTCAGACATGGAATTACTTGCCAAAACAAAAAAAAAAAAAAAAAAANAAAAAAAAAAAAAAAAAAAAAATCAAAATTAAAATCTCTTATTCTGTTTGAAGATTTTACCTATCGTGTAGAGAGCTTCTACAGGCCTAAACGATACTACAATTGCTAATACGATGTGTGTTTCTGAATCTGTGCTTGTTGTTCTTATTCTTTTTGATGTGGATGTGTATGTTATTGTATGTCTCTCTTGAAATGTGATATCAATGAGGATAACAGTTTACTGTAAATAGAGAATTAACTACCTAACTGATAACATTGATAATTCTTATAACTGTCTGCAACTTATAAACCCTTAAAAAGCATGTCTTATTATAAAATGATGGCACTTTTTTTTTCTTTGATTTCCTGCTTCCCACTGAAGGAAAAGAGACTGAAGTCCTGCTTGAGATAATTAGAAAGTTTACTTGAGAAAATGACTTTTAAAGGGAAACAAGAAAAAGAGCAGGTTAAAGGGCACAATTACAAGAGAAGGAGTATAAAAGTGGGATCTGCAAATTCTCTTACTGGGTCTCATTTCCATATGTATAGGCATATATATAGGTCTTTTGTAGAGATGGAGTCTGTAAAGACTAACCCTTGCTGAAATATTGAGTTAGACGAATATGAGCGGTCATTATTTGTTAAGATAAATCAGGGTCAGTGAGGAGAAAGTGATCAGATAACAGCAAAATAATACAACTTTTCTAAAATCACTCATTTCTCAGGCAAGTTGCAAACTGTAAATAAAATACATACTACAAAGATAAATGCATAAAAACTAAATGAATAATTGTCAAAAATTGATTAAAAACTGTTTTGATGGATTTTATTCATTTAGATTTGGCTTGGGTGACTCATGCATAAGTCTCAGTGAGAAATAAAATAAAATAGAATGATGTTTGATTTTGAATTGTGTGTGAGTTATGGCCTTTTGCAGGTGAAATGAAGCGTTGTGCTGATCAGTATAAATTAGTGGCAACTGCTAATGAGAAAACCTGCAACCGTATCTTGTACTTTGGTTGCATTTGACCATCCTGACTTTTCCCTTTAAAGTCAATAGTTTGCAAATCATAATGTTGTTAATACTAACGATACTTATAATTCTAACTCTGACTGAGAATTACTGAACTTTTAATTTTCCAGTAATTTTGCTGAAGCGGATTTGCTTCTGTCTATCAACATTTTGCCAACAAAGTCTGACACGTCGGAGCACAATGACTATCGTCATTAACGCTACCTGAATATGAATAACAGAAAAAAATGAATTTTCTCCCATAAATCACAGTTTCCTATTGGTGGTTTTTAAGCCTGGCGTGTTGGCTCAACACATCCTCATACGGACAGGGAAACACAGGCCAGCCAAACCTTCCGCCTTGCTAATCACAGGCCCAATATTTCCATAGCAGGCAATTAGCATCTTGCTTTTATGTGTGAAATAGCTGAGGCGAGAGTTGGGGAGAGAGGCACAGTATAACACAGAGAGAATAAAAGAGCAATTAAGATGCTGGGTGAGCGGAAGACAGAGACAGGCGGTCTGCTGCCGTGTGATTTGAAGCTTGCAGGCCCAGTAATTAGCCCTTCATTGTGAGATAATGGACTTGGCCGGTCTTCCTGGTTCCCTAGCCTGACTCGGCCCACGGAAGGTCAAAGGGCACCATGTGCAGTTTGGCTCCTACATATTTGCGTGTATGTGTGTGTGGATGCTGTCAAGGTGTGTGACTATGGCTACGTTGTTTGTGAAACTATTTTTCATAACTTGTAGAAATCAAATTACAGACATCAAAACCAGAGTTACAGAAGTAAAGCAAAGTAAAGAAGAGGAAGCTCTTTTATTTTGTGATAAATTGATCAAAATCGACTTCTAAAAGCCCAAAACATTTGCCTCAGAGTCGGATGAAGCCTCTTGTGCCCTTGGAAGCAGACTGGCTTTCATTCTGAGGCGCTGGAGTCATCAATCTCCTGGCCTATTGCTCCTTTCTCCCGCCATCTTCAGAAAAGCGGTAATCTGTGAACCCTGAATCATAAGCTTTGGGTAAATCTATGTAATACTGGTAATTCGATGAAGCAGTATTTTCCTGGTGAGAGGCAAAATCCTGTTGACTATTCAAGGATTGAATCATCCAACAGTAATGCCATTAGACCAGTGCCACGGATTCCTCGGAAAATACTGTTTAATTGCCAGTAACCGGCCATTGTTTGGTGACGGGTAAACACTAGCTTTGAGGGGGGGGTTGAGTAGAAGCGTGTGAAAAAAGATGGCCCCTTCGGCTTCAGCCAATTGCCATTGAGAGATGGATTTACTCAAGCCTGATGCAGCTCCAAAGTAGCAGAGGCACTGGCTTAACTAAAGTCTTCAAGAGTATAAATGCAGAGTAACTCTTTCCTTTTAATACAGGATTTGGTCAACAATGCGATTTAGGGGGCGTCTATTCACGACAGACATTTTTTTTTTTTTTTTTTNTTTTTTTTTTTTTTTTTTTGAGTGGCAAGGTTTTTAAGGATCAAGCCTTGTTGCTCACATTTATCCGTGCAGGACTCTGCAGCTCCAGGATTGTTGCTCGGTGTAATCTTAGAGCGGTTTATCCGTGTTTGTGTTTGGCTTTGCCTTTCTGTACACACACCCTGACACTAAGTCCCGTTCTTTACACCTGCATCGATGCTTTTTAAGAACAATATCAGCACCTACATCCATCCTAAGCCACACTTCTGCCTTAATAAGAACTGATATTAACTCCAAATGATCTAAGTGTTTGTACTTTTACTCGCTAATCCAATTCTCACTGCAGAAGGACCTTTTTTTAGGAGAATTTGAACATTTGCAGCGCTTTCCCTCACTTTGGCCCCTGAGCTCAGGCCTGTCCTGGAGGATGCAGATTGGAACTGAGAGGTGTGGCGGCGCAGGCTCGCCTCCATTGTGAGTCGGTGCCTGGGAGACGAGCAGCGCTGCCAGGCCAGACACTGATTGGGTTTGACACTGCATCTAGGAGGCGAGAAGAAGCTTTTCTTTTGCTGAAAAGTAAAAAGAGAGGCTTTTTGTATGAAAGGCCCCTCCTCTCCTCTAACTCCCCCGGTTCAGTTGTGCTCCTTGCCCTCCTCCTCCTCCTCCTCCTCCTCCTCC
>VXCM01004514.1:0-20650 GCA_014773175.1 Lucifuga dentata | reverse complement strand
CCCGGTGGACTTTTTTTTTTTTGTCCCTCTCACTTGGACGTCAATCAGTAAATTTGATCCTCGCAAGTTTTGGCCGAAAATGCCACAAAATTACTTTTGTTTGTAACAAAATACAGTACCTGGATGACCAAACCCTTCTACTTCCCTAAAGCCTACACTCTGCCACATACTGAGCCCAATAGTACATCACAGGGTGGATACTTTGCCACATAGGGATCTCTAATCGCCCTGCCTCAGGCTATGATCACATATTGCTTTTACACAGGCTTTATCTTTATCTTCATCTATCCAGTAGGCAGTGATAAATCTAACAAAGGTACATTTAAATATTATTTCAAAAATATGAACTTACACTTAAACACTTCCTTGAGTTTTGTTTCTGTAATATAAAAGTAAATTCTGCCCAAAACTGGGACATCATTTATTTTTGTCCAAATATGAGCCTTACCCATCACCCTTAGCATGTCCATTCAGCTTCTCAAGCTCCATTCTTTTTGATTAAATTAGCTTGGGATACTTTTGGTGCGAATGATGCATTTCTGTCATCCAAAGAAATTTTCGTCTTGTGGAAAGTGAGTCAGTTTTAACCTTGAAGATCATGGGAATGAGTTTGGATATTGCTGTTCAGCTGCTAAAACAGGGTTAATGTGGGAGTGATCTTCCATGCCGATCACCAAAGGAGAGCCTCTCGATCCGCTTACTTGAGGCGCTAATGATGAGCTCCATTAGTTTAATATATGCTTTTATCGCTGTGCCCTTAGATGACTGTAGCGTTTCATTAGACATGTCTGCCTCATATCTCACTTTGCACCCAGAGGAAACTGTGAAGGGATTAATTTTATGATGGACCCCCTGCCTCCTCTTGCCTCCCTCCTCCTCTCCTCCACTCCTTCCCTCCCATCCTCCCTCCTTTCCTCAACTCAGTTCCCAGCCATAGCCAGGGACCCAGGAGGAATAGTGTCTTTGTCGTCCTGCCGTTTTGGAGTTGAGGAACAAGAGGAGTTTAATCCTCATTGTCCAGGAGACTGCAGAGGGTGAAGGGAGGGTCCTCCGGCTGTAAAATGATCCAACTGGCCTTGGCTAATCCCCTCCTAACCCCCACTCCCGGGCCTGACCCCCCTCCTAGCCCCAAATCATGGACCATAGTACCACAGTAGCCCACTACACACAGATAAAAACACAGACAACCATGCATATAGAGTTAGGATTTGACATATTTCCTAAAAAGACAAAAAATTAGGGAATTGCAGTTGGAAATAGGATTTTTTTCCCGCTTTGAAAAATCTCACTCACTGATGCCTTAAGTGGTTTAAGGGTGTATGTTTAAGTAGGTTTTAACCTAATCACCCACACATGAGCCAAACTGCTAACTCTTCTTATGCAGATCCACCCCACCAGCAGAGGTGTGGTAGGGTGTATTAGTAAGGTCGAACACACACACACCTTCACAAACACACACCTGTGTGACCCTGTGTCCGAGTCAGAGTTGATAATGATGAATTTGCGTGCGTGAAGACAATAAAAGCCAATAAAAGCATTCTTCTTTTCATTATCTGCAGGATTATTTAAAGATTAGACCGGATAGAGCCGGACATCTATTTGATGTTAAGTCTCTCAACAAGGCGGATGCTCTCCAGCCTGCAAATCTTCACTCCCTCCTCCTTTGAATTTTTCTACCTTGCACAGGCCCCTCCCTCCCAATCTCTCCCAGCATTCTGTCTTTATTTCTCTCTGTCTCTCTCCCCTCCTCTCTTTCTTTTTCCCTGCTCCTCCCTGAGTGACAGCTCAATACCCAGCTCTCCCAGGCTTATCTAGCCTCAGCAGATGGTTGACTTGGATCACTGTTCATACGCCACGATCTGGGCTGGTGATAAAGACTGTTAGAGAGAGAATATATGCTATCTCTCTCACACTTGCTCCTTCTTCCTCCTCTCTTCCTCTCACCTCCTCTTGATCTACTGTTTCTTTGTCTCCCCTCCACCCGTCTCTTTCCTACGCGCCTCTCATCTCGCTTTTCGGCAACTCTCTCAGTTCTACCTGGATCTACTTTTCTCCTTGTCATGTCCTCCACCTTTCGCAGCAGTGCCCATTGTCCCACCTCCACCATCACCTCCCTCCCTGCTGTCTCTCCTCATCTCCTTCCATCCCTCCATCGCTGTGCATTGAATCTGGTGCTGGGTGATTGTCTCTGCTTCCCTGCTGAGCTGGCGCCTGTCTAAAGGGCCCTAGGACCCCTCACACACTGAGGGGCTCCAACCATGCCAGAGATGCCCTCTCCTCTCCTCTCCTCTCCTCTCCTCCTCAGCACAGTAGAATAAAAGGTCAAATGTAGTGTCTCTGCTCATCTTCCTCCCTCCTCACTGTAATCATATAGTCTTACATATTCATAATGTAGCCTGTATATGTGTGTATTTCACTTGTTAACACATTTTAACTTAGAAATACAGTATAAGCACAACTAGAATAAGTTAACCTTCAAACCTGAACCTGCTGCTGGCTGAAGCTCTTCTAGACTCACGTTCTTTTCATTTACATGATCAGTTAATTTGAACAACTGATTTGCACTTCACAGGCATCAAGTGCCCATTTTATGTATGCTTTACTTGTTTTGATTGCTTATTTGATGTGTGCTGGGAATCATATGAATGAAAACATACAACACACCACCTCGTAAGGCCAGGCAGCAATAGGGAAACATGCTGGCAAAGGTATCAGTTGCTGTTTGCCAGCAAACACCATACATTAGACCGATGCTGTCAGACGTCTCCCATTGGGAGATGACATGAAAGGAAGCCCAAATTATTTGGAAATAAGATGTTTTCTTCCAGGAAATGATGGTAATTTCAAATAAAAATGTTTACATTTCATAGAGAACAATGATACCAGCATGGGCAGAAGGAGCTGCCATCCCATATGTGGTGAAACCCCCTCCCCTGTGAGTCACTAGTGGCTATCAGCTCCAGACAGTTTGCAGCCATCTTAATCTGAACGGTGGAATCTGGCAACCACTTCGGAGCACCTGCATCCATCCAGCCTGACCCGCTTTTGTTCTGGCCCGACCCCCTAACTTTGGCCCCTAATTAACCCAACAGAAACTAATTAAATACAGCTCTAGTGGACCAGATGCCAGACATAAAGAAGAGGAGGACATAGGGGAAGTAAGTGGAATGAGGGGGACAAGCCAATATGACAGGCAGGAGTAAAGAGAGGGAGTGGGAGAGGAGAAAAAAAAACATCCAAAATTTGGCCTCCAGCCCCTGATACCAGTTCAGACAGAGAGAAGAAAGAGAGAGAGAGAAAGAGAAATGGGGTGAAGAGATTTGAAAGCAGAAGATATTGGGGTTTCGATGTCAGCCTAGGATGCACTAAAGCTCCCGCGCATGCTGTCGCTCTCCACAGAGCTCCACGCTGATCTTACACTTCTTTGCATGCTGCCATTTTCAATATATTTTGGTTTCTATGTCTTCAGCTAGCACCACATCACAGACAAATGAGAACGGGTGCCAACTTCTGTAATCACAAGCGCAGCAGTCACATGACGCAACTGAAGGCCTGGAGACATTTGGAAAAGGGAGAAAGATGGGATGAGGAGAGCCACGGGGAGACGAGAGAGGTTCAGAATGAAAAGGGGGGAGGTAGGTACGGGACAGGAGTGTGAAAAAGAAGATATATATAAATATGGGCTAAAACAGCCAAGTGTCTTTGGCAAGATGCTGCTACTAGTCCCAGTCACCACTTGCTAAGTGATAGAGAAAGTAATTAAGAGGAGCCTGTTCAAGTAGATAGGCCTGTAAAGGAGATCTGAAGAGGGAAACTGATTGTGCACGTCTGATTCCAGCCCATCTCTTCAGAGTTCTCAGCCCCAAGGCTTAACTTTCAAAGGACTCTCTCTCTCTCTCCCCCCTCCCCCTACGCTAAATCGAACACAAATATGCTCTCTGTAATTGAATAAGAAGCAGCAGGAGGTATCAGCATCTGTCTGTCTTTCTCTTTTCTCTTGAAGACATATTGTACTCCTTTGCATCCTGAGCATATTTACATCAGGAAATAAGGTGGCACTTTGCAACTTGTTCACAAAGACCTCTGCCAAATCAAGTGGTAGAGCTCAGAGTATGTGGAGATCGGCTGCTTGAGGTCACAACGCTCTGCCACCTGAAATCTTGTGATCAAACACAAATCTTCATTTCATTAGGATAACCTGTATCTTGCATGCAAAACCAAACAAAATTGAATAAAGATATGACAGCAATATTTTCCAATATTTTATGGAAAATCTCGATTATAGGTACCAATAATTTACAGCTGCACTTGAATAAATGTGCTCTGCCTAATCCGAAGATTTCCAGTAAGACTGAAATACCAATAAAACTAATCTACTGGCGACATCCACCGGAGAAACTATTATTGCAAAACATTTTGTCCAATGTCAAAAGGGGGTTGACTAATTCAACCTAGCTCCCCCTGCTGGTAGGAAACAGAAATAGCTCCACAGACAAGCCACCTAATAAAGTAGCAGTTAAAACGACTTTCTAAATAAGCAGATTGCTTCAGAGTTGACAATGTATTTTCTCAATTTAGATTTCTCCAAATATTAAACGTGATAAGGAGAATCTGCAAGGTTTAGACTCTGATTTCATGTCAACAGAACTAAAATGCGTATTTTATCTTCCCATTAGTCTTATGATTATTTTTCTTAAATCGTACGTACACACTGTAAAATGTGACAAATTGATCTTACTTAAAAAAAATCTAGGAAACCGATCCTTGAGAAAGGTATGTAAATATAACTCTTAGTCTTAAGTTATGTTTACTTTATGTCTACTTGAATTTAAGACTATATTTACTTACCCTTTTCAAGGCAATCGGTTTCCTAGATTTTTTAAAGTAAGATCAACTTGTTACATTTTACAGTACAGTTTCAAATGTGCTAATTTCTAATTTTGTGGGTTTCAAATAACTAAAGAAGCTCCAGTGAAAGACCGGTAAAATTTGTCCTGTTTACTTTCATCTTAACTTATTTTTTTCCCTCACAATAATCCTTCAGTTAATTTTGTGACATGTATTTATTTCGATGTCATCAAAATAACTACATGTCAAAAAATGAAAAATTAAATGACAGAAAAAGTTATTATATAAAGTTATAAGTTATTAAACAAAATGATCCCAGCCTGAAAAACAGTGCTTCTCTTTCGTTACACCACTGTCGTAAAACGTTTCTGTCTGATGTTGCAATGGCGTTTGCTGCGACAGCAGTTTGCGGCAGCAGGGAAATCGAGGAGAAAGCAACGACAATCGTCGCGAGTGGATTCATATTGCCGCAGTAATCCTCGGATTTATGTAATATTCGGTTGAGAGACTTGTGTATTGTTTGTGTAACCTTTCGGTTTGTGGATGAGATTGTGTTTAACGTTTTTCAAGCGTGAATCTCCACCTTAATGCGGTGGGATGGCCACAGTGCCGACCGGGCCTAGTAGCGCACTGGCAGCATCCCCGGCTGAAATTCCTCCCTTCCCCGGTGCTGGCAGCACAGAGCTGGCGGCGGGGGACGGAGGGCCGGCATGCCACAGGAAGGAATGTGTACCCGACGGGACCGGAAAGAAGCCGCAGCCGGTCACAGAAGTCAAAAGGTCGGTCAAGAAGAAACAGAAAAACATGCTAACGCGTGCTAGCCCGGCGGCACTGCACCTTAAAATGCAAGCCCGGGAGCAGCAGCAGCTAAACGGCTTGGCCAGTCCGCCTGAGGACGCTGACAGCCACCAACACACGGGAAACCGACCTGACAATCCGAGACCGTCCATGGAGAACTGTGACAGCAGCAGCAGCGGCAGCAACGAGGGGGCTCCGACCGCCAGAAACGAAGGCCACAGCCGCTTCTCCAAAAACGGCAGCCACCCTCTCCTGGTTAACAACAGCATGAACGGGATGCCGGCTTTTACAAGAACTGAGACGTCTAACAGCCACGCCGAGGACGAAAGGAAAGAGGAGTGCGACCCCACGAAACCCAAGAGACCGCCGAGTAAAGAGCTCCAGGACGCGGCCGGGCCTGCAGGGGATGCGAGCCTGGCCAAGGCGCAGCAGCAGCAGCCGCCATCGGCAGAGCTGGCCCGGCTCGACCTGAGCAGCTCTCCCGGTGGAACGGAGGACGAGAGCAGCCACGGTATCTGCTACGTCCGCTACGAGTCCGAGCTGCAGATGCCGTGGATTATGAGACTGATCACCAAGGACTTGTCTGAGCCTTATTCAATTTACACATACAGGTACTTCATCCACAACTGGCCGCAGCTCTGCTTTCTGGTAAGTGTGACAGCAAAACCTTCCCATTCTAAAAAAAAAAAAAGAGAAAAAAATCACCCCACGTTTTTCTGCCAACACTGAATCTAGTCCTGAGACGTTCAGGTACAGTGGGAGATAATCTCCTGTCTCCCAGGCTGTGGTTTCCTGTAGTTGTGCAGCTTTAATGTTGGATTTGGGCGCTTCTTCATCACTTGTCATCATTTGTCAGTTTGTCAGAGAAGCAGCCAAACACACTCACAGTACAAGAACTAAATAAACACACACACACTAATATCTCAGAGATGGCAGGTATTTGCTGGGAGCTTTTATGTTTAATGCTGTTTATTGAAGTCTGAAATAACAGCTGTCAAAAAAAGAGTCAAAGATGAAGTATCATGATAAACCGCTTTGTGTTGTTGTGTGACATTCCTGATGTAAGAGCCTTTTCCTGCAGCACCGTCCGTTTTTGTTTATCCTTTTTAGCCTCAAGGTCATAAACTTCCCAGTTCCAGTTAGTCTGGAATGCTGTGTGTGACATAAGAGGAAGTGCTGTGAAATAAAGGTCAGAGGTCAGCTCAGAGAGTCCTGCGCTGGCAGAATGACAGGAATTACAGAGGAACTGTTGCAGGGGTATCTGAGTAGACAGTTGTTGGTCTTCACCCTGAGTGTGTTTGTGTCTGTCGCAGGCCATGGTGGAGCAGGAGTGTGTTGGAGCCATCGTATGTAAGCTGGACATGCACAAGAAGATGTTCCGTCGCGGCTACATTGCCATGCTAGCAGTGGACTCAAAACACAGAAGGAAAAGCATCGGTGAGTATCTGCAGGTTCCGCTCAGATTAATGGAAAAGCCAATCCCGTCACAGCATGGAGCCGAGTTCTGTGGCGAATCTGTAATGCTGCTTTACTTTAACAGCCAAAACTATTGATGTTACATTTTCATCTGTCATGTCGCTTCGTCGATGTGTCAGCCTGAATTTCAGTGAAAGGCTTGGCTCGTGTCTTTACTAATTCTCTCAGGCTTCAAGACATAAATGAAAAGCCAGGTGTGATTTTTTTTTTTTTTTTTTTTTTTTTTTTTAATTTACTGTTTGAATTTTGCTTATTCGGAAACCACAACTGACTTCGACTTTTCCTGTTCCAGGTACTAACTTGGTGAAGAAGGCCATCTACGCTATGGTGGAAGGTGACTGTGACGAGGTAAGATACTCTGAGGCCGGGTTTGTCTGAACGTGGACGTGATGCAGACGCCTCTGAAACGTGGTTCTCAAGCTTTCACGATGACCGCACATTTCAACTCCTTGAGTGGCGCTGTAACACGAAGCCGAGCTTAACCGCCCCTAAAAGTGAAAATAAACAGCAGAAATGGAGTCGTTTCCAGTTCGATCACCCACAACAAAACACAGAGACGCTCAGAAAGGAGAGTTGGTGTTGATTAACGAAGACGAGGATTTTATTATTTGCAATGCCGCAAGATGAAAAATTGTTCCCCGTTGTTTGTCTTTTGTCTCTCTCTCCTTTCCTCCTCGTCTCTTCGCTTGGCCAGTCGTTGATGAAAGCATATTTAAGTCACACAGACGCCATCTCCGTTTTTTTGTTTGTTTTTTTTTTAAATCAAGTGGTGAGCAACCATTAAAAGCGGCCACCGCAGCGGCTGTTTTGCTTGCAATTACGTCATATTTTCTGCGCAACCGCTTTCATGTTAGCATTCAGCATAAGCCACTTATTTAGTCTGAGAGCATTCCTTTCCTTTCCAACTTTAAATCTTATTAAATACATAGAAAATTTAATTCCCCGATTAAGTCCAAAGGATGCTTATGTTCTGTCCTGTGCAAACATGCTCAGGTGTCATGTGCATCAACCAAAATGATTAAGACTAGTACAGTGCCCGTTCAAAACGTGCCTGTTGGAAACTGGTGGTGTGCTGAAAACTGCATCCCTGCCGAGAATTGCATCCCCACTCGTGGACAAAGGATCATATATGTAATCCAAGACAATATTTATTCCTTTGAATAACTTTTATCAAACAGTGATTTTGTCTTTTTTTAGAGGCAATAACAATAATACCTACAGTAAGTCTATTCAGCAGCAGCGATTCAGTCCTCCATTCTTATTTATTTGTTATTTTTGGTGAAAAATGCTTTCTCGGACCTGAGGGTTACATTCACCAAACTCACCCTGTCTCACAAAATAACCCCAAATATGAGTTTTTAACATCATTTCATTCCTTCATCTTCAGAAAGTTATTTACACTGAGGATGCAGAAGGATGCTTTTGGCAGAAGAGCACTTGCCAAACAATGCACCCCGTCCTTTCTCAGCCCTGAGGAGGCTCACGATGCACCAAACTCACCTGTCACATCCAGACAGCCTCAAATGTGAGCTCTGAGCTTGATTTCCTTCCTTCATCTTCAGAAAAGTATTTACAGTGGGGATGCAGTTTTCGGCACAACACTGGACTTCATGGTGTGCGCCGCAGCTGACATGATTTTGTTCTGCACGTCCTCGTGAGCTAGCTTTGT
Organism: Lucifuga dentata; assembly: GCA_014773175.1. Lineage (NCBI taxonomy): Eukaryota > Metazoa > Chordata > Actinopteri > Ophidiiformes > Bythitidae > Lucifuga > Lucifuga dentata. The sequence goes on along the minus strand of VXCM01004514.1, from coordinate 11,859 downwards.
TTGCAGGTCCCGTGGACCAGAGCGTATCCTGCCGCGCGGACTACTTTTTACCAGCACAGCTCAATTTGAGAACCGCTCATCCAAACAACTTCACATGCGACACTGCACGTCCTTGGGTCCTGAGCAATAAACCTGCTGAATTTCAGCTTCATTCAGTGCCGGGTTCTAGAGATGCTGATGGCACAGACAGACAGAGATTCTGTCTTTGTAGTTAGATAACCATTCTGAGTGCTTTGTTTGGTCATTTTGTTCCTTGTTTAGGCTCAATTCCTTCTTATTACAATGATCATCGACTCAGCTGTGAATCTGTGCAAGTCTCGTCTCCACATTCCCACAAAATTATGTGTGTGTGTTTGGAGAAGCACATTTTAGCTATACTAGTGTTGTCCAGGCTTTTCCTTATCGTTTTCACTTGTTTTGTGTCCTGACGTTTAACCAGCAGTATGATACGTATGCTTAAGGTCGCTCAGAGCTGTGGTTCTCACACAGAAAAAAAAATGTCTGCCAGCATTTCAAGGACCTGTTCTCCTGCTCCGGCCTTCACTTATCTACGTTTGCTAGTAACCTTGGTGTGACTGTTGTTGAGGAGGATCCAACAAATACAAACTATTACACTTCTGCTTCTTACACACACAAACGCAGCATATTTTGAAGTTATTTCTCCAGAAAGAGCAGATGTTTGAGGTGTAAAATGAGATTCGGGAGAATTATTTCCTGTTTTCTTTGCTGACTCAAACCAAAAAGGTTGATGTTGAGATTCACCAAATAATTTTTTTGTTTGTGGAACATAACTTATCTTTGTACTCCATTCAGGCTGTAGTCTTCTCAGGGCTGCAGTCTCTAAACAAATACATGAAGGAATATACTCAGATTTTCATGCTTAAGCTCTTTGACTACAAACTGCATTTACTTTACATTACTGCTGACCATTTTCAGAGCATGCATTTTAAATAAGCATTTTAAGATGGATTTTCTGCTCCTCGGGGAGCATTTGGCTTCAGTTTATGCCAGTACGATATGAAAATCAACTTTGAGACTTAAAAGTTGCTTGCGATAAATAATCCATCACAGAGAACATTTAGTCAGCTTTATTGTTTCGTCAAAGTTGAGATATCAGGTTGTAATGCAGTTACAAGCTGATGACATGGTGCGTTTAAGTACACATGGGAAATTCTGCTATGATGAAGTAAAATTTCACATTATCATTTTTTTCCCTTTTTCTTTTCTTTTTTCTTTTCTTTTTTTTCCTTTTTTCTCTTTTTTCCTTTTTTACTTTTTTTTTCCTGGGTGGGTTTCAGGAAGGGTTCTGTCATAGNCCCCCCCCCCTTTTTTTTAAGCACAAAAATGCACACATATATGGAAACACACATATATATACACATATACTACATACATACATACATACATATATACATACACACATATATACAACATACATATATACATACATATATATACCACATATATATACATATACTACATACATACAAACATATATGCATGCATACATACACACGTACGTTACATTATCATTTTTAAAACATCCATGTTAGTCTGTTGTTTCTCTTGTGTTTTCGGCAGCCGTTGGTAACAAAGTCTACATGATTTGTAGTTCATTTTCCAACAGAAAATCGCCTGCATGCTCCAAAACAACCAAACTCATTTTGTGACATTGATGTCATGAAACTGATGTCCATAAAAAGTAGCAGCTGAGTCTGACATGGCCGTCTGTGTGTCCTCAGGTTGTATTGGAGACAGAGATCACCAACAAATCAGCCCTGAAGTTGTACGAGAACCTGGGCTTTGTCAGAGACAAGCGGCTGTTCAGATACTACCTGAACGGCGTGGACGCACTGCGGCTCAAACTGTGGCTCCGCTAGAGGANGGGAGGACACTGGCTGCTGTTCACCTCATACACTATCAGCTCCACAGCCTCAGCTCTGCCTGGGTCATTTCGCTCTTACATACATGCACACATACACACACAGTACACATACACGTGTGTACAACAAGGAGTATGCACATAGGTATGCATAGACATGCAAACACGCCCTCTTTTTGTCCTTGACTTCTCTGATTAACTGTCGTTGAGGCTCAGACGGACTTAAAACCCCACCAGATGCTTTCATGAAGGGTCCCCTGATACTTTTTTGGAGCTTAAGTTGAGGAGGGGGNACCCCACCAGATGCTTTCATGAAGGGTCCCCTGATACTTTTTTGGAGCTTAAGTTGAGGAGGGGGTGAGTGAGGGTTGCTCGATGAAATGACCTTTTGACCTTCAAGCTTGGGCCTCGCACTGACCAGGAAGTGAGGTATGAGGCAGCTCAGGTGAGGATTTGTCCGAACCCCTGGAGGAAAGGACGGGGCACCACCGGTCATCCTGCAGAACACAGGACAAAACAGACTACAGAAAACCAACACCAAGTGAAACAAAGCAGCAGTGGTGTTAAAAACAGACTGGGAAGAAAAACGTGGAGTTTATTTTTGTGTTTCTTTTTTAATCTCGTAAAGTTGGACAGAGGACGGAAAAAGATATGACTGTGTTTGTACCGCCTCATTGTTTGGAGAAATGAGTGTTCTGCCCGTTTTTTTGTGCGCGTGTGGAAGTGTGTTGGGTTTGAGTGCGAGTGTGCAACTGTGTTTGTGCGACTGTGGGAGAGCACGTATGAGTGGAACCAGATTCATGCGTGTTGTTCTCCTGTTGTATGTTTTGGTTTCCAGCTACTCCGTGTCCATCCCCTGCCTCAGCCTGCTGGGCTGAAGCCTGTAAAGATATGCATGCATTTATTTTAATGTGAGTGAGGGAGAACGTGTGAAGTGTGTGTGTTGATGAACCCAGTCTGAGGCGAACCCTCTGAGCCCCTTCCTCTGCCTAAGCAGAACTGTTTGGTGTTAGCATGTTGGCGCAGAGCAGCTTGATCCAAACAAATCACTCCATTAGCACCTCAAACTTTGCCCAGCTGCTGGAGCTGCTGCCTTCTGCTTCAGCACCTTTCTCAAAATCTTTAAGCTCATTAACCCCTGAAGGAGGTATGGGTTGGGTTATTTTTTAAAAATAATTATTTCCCATTGTTTTTGCAGATCAAAACTTTTCCCAAATGCACTGCCAGCTGCTGCAATATTCCCTAAAGAAGAAAATGGAGTCTTTCAGAAAGGCTCCTTGCCAATGGTGGTGTGGTCTAGTTTGCCCAGTTATCTGAGTTTGCTCCTTCAACTATTTATTCCCTTTGCAAGTGCCACTCTGCCGTCAGCACGCTCAGCCGCGGCCGCAGCGTCCCGCCCGCTGCGGCCGCGGCCCGCTTCTGGTCTGCCTCGGCCCCAGACTGGAGGCAAAGTGTTAAATATGCTGGATTCCTCTTTAAGTATGCTGTGTATGTGTGTTTATCTCTTGATAAAAGGAAAATAGTCAAGTATTCTTAGCAGATGATATTTTATTCCTTTGGTCGCTTTCAGTTTATTTAGATTGTCTAACACACACCTGTATAACCTCACGCTGCCCACAGCGGCCGAGTCCAGCATGCACTTCCCAGGTGCCCGAACTCGATGCACAGCCAACCTCGCTAACGTTTGAAGATCTCCAGCCTGGAACACACAGATGCATCCGGACGTTCCAATCCACACTAATTATGGCAAAGACAATTTGCTTCAACAGCTTTGTTTTTCCAAACAAAGTAAAATGAACAAAGGTCAGATGCACTTCTTTTGGAAATTGCTGCAGTGTGTATGTGTATGTATGAGTGCGTGTGTGTGTGTGCGTTATTTTGACAATGGTGTGGATCAGTTCTGTTCAGACTTTAATTTCTCTACTTTCAGAGACTCCACGCAGGAAAATCATGCCTTTATGGTGCAGTGTTTTGTTCCGGCTCTGAGCTAATGAGGATGAGAACTTTTTAGTGATGGGAAGGAACAAAAGCACATACTTTTTTAGCTTTTCAGGATAATAGGGTTAGTATGACAGATCATAGAAGACAGAGGATGGCTGACGGTTGCTCTTAAGGGGAGAATAAACCCAAAGTGAATTAGATTTGCTGATTATTTTCCTTGTTGAGGTGTAAAAAATCGCATCAAGGTTCCTATATGCAATTTGAAGTAAAACATTTTCTGTGTATAAACTTAAATTATGCAATTGGACATATGTTTTTTTTTTATCCTGACTACAATATTCAGAGGAGGAATCGTTGGAAGATGCTGCCACATGCTCTTCAAATAACTGAAAACATAAAAATCAGCAAAAAATAAAGGTTTTCCAGGAAATAGGTCAGAAGATAATAAAAACTTCTGAGTTAAGGCTAAACTGTGAAAACAACTACTTCATCAGGATTTGGGTTTATTTCCCCTTTAAAGAGTTGAATGGATATTTTATGACAGGAGCTTCATGAATGGAAGAGAGAGTAGATGTTTACAGACTTGCCACCCACATACAGTTACAGCCTGTGTATGTTTGTGTGTGTGTGTGTTTGGAACAACAGATCAGTTGACTTTTTTTTTTTTTCCAGNCTTTTTTTTTTTTTCCAGATTTGTATATCGAGTGTTTGTTCTTTATTCATCGGATGTATCGAGCATGTTTTTGTGAATCATCCTTGGTTGATTTATCCTATTTGTTTCATTTCTGTGCTAATTTAGCTCATATGGAGGTTTGATTGGAGTGAGAGTGTTTTTAGGGTTGGCCAACACAAACGCCAACTCACCTGCCACTGTTTAGTTTTCCACGTCACCTGGTTCCACACTGTGGCCCTCCTGGTTTAAGTTCAGACTAGAGATTTCTACACTTACTCCTCCTTTCCTTTTTTATGCAGTGACTAATGATAGAAAGGACTGGATAGGTAAAATAAACCCATTAAGTTCTTTTAAAGGGGACATATTATGCTTTTTAGTTTTTTTTTCTCTCATGTTTAAAGTTTGCATTAAGCATTGTTATTTTTGCAAAACTTGCAAATACAAAAGCATCCCATAAGACAAACCCAGGTACTTAACTGCGCTAAAAGCTTTGTTTCTGATTGGTTCTTTACCTGCTTCCACTCCTGATTAGGCCACACCCACCATGTATGAGGCTGCTGAGGGAGTTTTTGGCCAGCCTGTGGGCGCTGCCAGCTCAGGCCTGATGTCGCTGTCCAATCACAACAGAACCTTAAGGAGAAAGCACCTAAAATGGCCTGTTTTCACTCTGTGTGCATAGCGGTGCTGCAGCAAAGGAGCGTAGAAGAGGATCATTGTGGGTTTTTTTTTGCACATGAACACATTCACAAAGACCCTTAAATGAAAACAACTCTGCACAATATGTCCCCTTTAAACCAGTTGTCAGTATGAGGAAGCGATTTACATCAAACTGGTTTTGATTTTTGAAGGAAACTGTCCTTTATCTTCCTTTTTGTTTTGAGTTGTAATCCTGCATTTGGGCATTAAGTCAACTCAGTTAGAATGTGAACGCAGACTGAAGGGCTTTGTCATCAGGGAGTTTGGAGCCGTGGCCTGTGGGGTTTTGTAGTTACTTTCCACTTCTCACCAACAGGGGCTCCTCTGCATTCAAATCAGTTGTATGTTTTAAGCTCCTATTCTGCCAAATCAGTGTTCACATGTCGGAATCAGTTCCTTTAAAGGACAATACTGGTGATATTGCCTGTTTAAGCCCACTGTATACAACCCGAATACATGTCACTACTGATAACCATTTCCCAATTGTTTTTCCTACCTTCCAGACTGCCATTGGTTTCAGTTCATTCCAGTATGTGATAAAAATCAACTTTTAGAGACTTGAAACGTGCTTGAGATAAGTAATCCATCACAACAAACACAATTTCTATTAAGTTTTTTGTTGAAGTAATTTTATTTAACTGGTCCAACACAGAGCTGCACGGAAGACAATGTATGTGTCCGCCAGGGAATATAGTCCCAGGAGAAGACAGCTTTTACGGAGAAATTAAAACGACCGATCTACAATCATGCATAAGTGTTAGAAGGTGAAATATTTAATTTTAAGGTGCATGTATCATCTGAATATTTGATTTTGAAAGATTACAGGATTTAACAATAACAAACATATGGTTTTATGTTTTGGAAATGGGTTGTCAGAAATGTATGCATGGGTTGTACTTATTGGGCTTAAACATGCAAAACTACCGGTATGGTCCTTTTAAGGCTACATTTCCTCATCCTGTGCCATCCAGGTAGTTCATACTAACACTTGTCATCCTACAGTTTCAGATGTACTCTTATAAATTCCCTCAGAAATCAGTTTGTTGGTGAGATTAGCAACATGTGACTTGGCAGTCATGCTGCACCACAACACTGTGGTCCCTACATCCAACCATGGGGGCTTCCCACCGTCTCCAGGGTGACCAGCACCAGCCCCCGCCTCCACCGCCATCCGTGACGTGTGCAAAGGGGNCGTCTCCAGGGTGACCAGCACCAGCCCCCGCCTCCACCGCCATCCGTGACGTGTGCAAAGGGGAGAGAAAAAGTTTGATTTTTGCATGTCAGATTTCGGTTTTCCCTGTTCCTCTTCCCCATCTCCTCTCTTAATTTTGATCTGGAAATGTCCGATAGCTTTTATTTAATGTGGAAAAAGAACGCAGAAATAAATTATTTGATTTTTTTAATGCTGTAAACTGGGTTATCTTGTCTGCTGTCTGGTTTTCATTCACGACTTCATTTGCACTTAAAGAGTTTTGATTAAAGGCAGGATTTTTGATTAAGGGCATGAATGAGGGAAGAACTCATGAAATTTTGGCAGATGCAAGAAATTTTCAAATATATACTTTTTTTGTCAGGTCCTGTAATCTTTCAAAAATCAAATGTTCAGGTGATACATACACTTAAAATTCAGTATTTTACCTGCTAACACTTGAAGGCACAATCATTTTAATTTCTTGGTAAAAGCAGTTTTCTCCTGGGACTATATTCCCTGGCGGAAACATACATTTTCTTATAATAATATATATATATAATATTTCTTATAAATAAATAAAAATAGCAGCATGTGGCTTCCTGTAATGGCAGTCTGGAAGGTAGGAAAAACAATTTTAATATTTACTGCTCTAGTAGTGTGTTTTGGAAACTGGCAGTAATATAACATGCAAGCAGGTTGTATTTATTGGGCTCAAACATGCAAAATCACCGGTGTGATCCTTTAACATTGTAAGAAAGTGAATTTTTCAATATATATATATTTTTGTTTTTCCAAAGTAATGCACTAATTTCAATGAAAAACAAAGTAGGCATATTTATCCCATGAAAAACTCAATAGGCACAATCTGGATCAGGGAGCACATTAATGGAATTAATGACTAATGTGTAGCAGAGATGATGCTGCTCTTTACTTTTTACAGCGATAGATCCAGAAAAATATTTTACTTATAGTCATTTCTTTTTAATATATTATTCAAAAAAGATAAATTTTATCAAGGCTTGTTAAGCCCGGCCGGTTTAAATAAATAAATGATTAGCTGTATTATTTGAGTCACAGATATTTATCTGAAAGACAATTTATTTTTCTCACATCCTGTTTTGTATCTACAGAAAGAAAGATGTTCACTATTTTACAGCACATTAACCCTAAAACATCGTTATTGCATTGACACAGGCAGCGGTAGATTATATCAGACTCCTAAAGGTACAGATAATACATCATTTTAAAACAGAAAAGACAAGAAACAAATGTTCATTGCATGTCACTAACATGATGTGCTGAGTCAGGCCGGCTTTATCTTCCCTCGTCTTCACTAGATTAACACAGAAAAAACACGACTGTGCAAACTAAACTGGAGCAAACATCCAGATGGGAGAAGTATTACGTTCTGTCTCTTCAGTTTTTGTGCTTTTCTGGCCAAAAGAACCATGTGGATTTCACTTAGTCATTAGATTATAATGACATCTGCATGGACTTTGTACATGGATTAAGATGCTGGATTAAGATTTATATTACACATTGAAATCTGTTTTATGCTACATGCTTATTCCCATGTGCTTCTCATACAGTAACTTCTATGAACAAATGGGTTTGAATAAAACATTTACATTTTCACTATATTCACATTTACACAGGAAATTAATGCAAAGTAATCATGGCCATGTAAATGTTTTGAAAATGATTGCCAGTTAAAGGACCATACCAGTTGTTTTTTCATGTTTAAGCCCAATAAATACAACCAGCAAACATGCTACATTACTGAAAAGCATTTTCCAAAACCATAGCCATATTTTAGTTTTCCTGTTATTTTGTCAAATTCCCTAATCTTCCAAAATCAAATGTTTCTTGAAATTCAATGTTTTGCCTGCTAATATAAATTCAAACATAGAAGGCAAGTTCGTTTTTAATTCCTCAATAAAAGCCAGCTTCTTGGCAAAGACATACATTTTCTTCTTGTAGCTCCTCGTTGGTTCAGGTTAATAAAGGACAAAAAAATTTAAAAGACGTGTTTCGCTTGATGGATTATTTATCTCAAGCACATTTCAAGTGTCTTACAAATTAATTTTAATAGCATACTCGAATGAACTGAACCCAATAGCAGTCTGGAAAATAGAAAAAACAATTCTAATATTTACTGCTTAGTAGTATGTTTTGGAAAATGGTTGGAAGTAACCTAACATGTATGCAGGTTTTATATATACTTCATATATACACAGAGTATACTGTATATATATTGGGCTCAAACATGCAAAACCACCAGTATGATCCTTTAATAGAGAGAAAAACTTTATTTACACTAACACAATTGATCCAGTCAGCTAAATGTATGTACAATATATTTACAGTGTTATTATGTAATGTCTGAACTCTTCTAAAGCCCTTTTATTACTTGACAGATACTTGCTGTTTCACTTTCCCCCCTCAAATCCACAAAAACCTCAATTTACAGCAACGCTTTAAGGCTGCCGATGCCCTGCCAACGGATTTTAGATTTTATTTTTATGGACAGCAATACATTTTTTTAATGTCACAGTTGCTTTTCAAAGTGCATCAAAACCGGCTCTGCCAAAACCTTTAGAACAAACATTGCCGGCCAATGTGCAGAAAAGTGCTCAGATCGTGATTCTGCTATTTGGTTGGGGGTGNAATTGACCTTTGTGCGTCCTTTGCAATTTGTGCCCTACACTCAGTCACACTCAGTGGATCAGATGAGTCATAGCCAAACCAGCCCTGGGTGATTGGAGATGCGGTAGTCATAGCGATAGGGATGTCCGCTCAGCTTCCATTGGTCACAGAAAGGATTCTGGACCGGATCGTCAGAACTCGTCCTCGGAGCTGTCGGCCAGCAGCATGGCCTGGTCCTGACGGCTGGTGCTGGGCTCCCGAGATTGCTAGGAACAAAACAAAAAAAAAAAAAAAAAAAANAATCTCGCATTTCAGTTTCTGGCAAGTAACCTTTGACCTCATCATTGTCACTTATCAAATGCATCCACAGTGAAGAAACAAGAAGTGATGAAATACAAATATAGATATTGACCTCTGGCTGCCTGACCTTCCTCCTCTGGTGTTTGAAGCTGTTCCTCCTCTTGTGGTGAATCATCCTCATGGTGTAGAGGGCACCGACGATCAGCAGGGCCCCCGTGATGCCGATGCCCACGGGGACCAACATACCAGACACATAGCCTGCCTGCAAAAATTAGACAGAGGTCAAAAACGAGGCGGTAATGCTTGAAGGCATGAGGACGTCTCATCTAAACTGAGACAAGTGGAAATCAGGATCCTGCACTTAAATTCAGTCTGATTTTATTTCTGCAATTTTATTTTGTTTGCTAAGTTTTCTAAATTTTCACTACAGTGGCATGTGCATGGTATAAATAAGGGGTAAAATGACTGTTTTTGACTCTTAACAAACACAAACCAACCCCTTTCATGTTGCTTTGTCTTCCTCAGTTTCTCTTAAATTAATTAAGTTGTTTTAAATTACCTGTCTCCTAACACACATTAAGGGAAATTTGAGATGTTAAATTCAGAGACATATGGGAGCCTGAGTTTGTATTGGGTTAAAGGGGTGTGAGTAGAAATTATGAGTTTTGTTAAGGAGTTTTTTTTTTTTTTTTTTTTTAAAAGGGAAGTCTCTGTGCTCGTGATTGGCTTTGACATTTTACCACCTAAAAGAACACATTTTTGGCACCAATTTTGCTCTTATTCTGCTCAGTTTGAATCTGCAGCCATGTCTGCTAAATAGATTGGAGATTTGGATAGTATTGTTCCTTTTTTTTGGTCAAATAATATAATCAAAATATATCTAAAATTATAAACATATATCCTTTACATATATATCTGCATTGCAAAGCCACAACCTTTAAAGGACCATACCACCCATTTTGCATGTTTGAGCCTAAAATATTCAATTTTCGTACACGTAAAGTACTGACAATCATTTCCCAAAGCATACTACTGGAACAGTAAATTAAAAATGTTTTTCCTACTTTCCAGACTGCCACTGGTTTCAGTTATTAAATGCTATACTATTACGCTATTAAAATCAACTTGTTGATACTTGAAACGTTCTTGGGATAGGTAATCCATCATCACCAACAAGACGTGTATTCAGGTTTTTTTAGAAGTTATGTAATTTTAGTGTTTAAGCTCAATAAAAAGCGTGGAGTGAATGTATGCCTCCACCGGGGAATATAGTCCCAAAAGAAGACCTGCGTTTATGGAAAAATTTAAAGGACCGTGACTTCATAAGGCTGTGTAACTATTAGCAGGAGAAACATGGATTTTTAAGGTGGGTGTATCACTTGAATATTTGATTTTGAAAGATTAAGAGATTTAGCAAAATATCAGGAAAGCTGAAATACAGTTTTATCCTTTGGGAAATGATTGTCAGTAATGTAATGTATGAAAATTGTCTTGAATATATTAGGCTCAAACATGCAAAATGGATGGTATGGTCCTTTAAAAGGTCAAACTCTGTATGTGTAGGTTTCATTTTATTATTTCTACTGTTACAAGTCATTCATAACCTTATGATAGCAGGTTGTAAGTGAAATCTGTAACTTTGAATTAATCTAGATTATACATAAAATGCGTCAGTAAAAGTGCAATAATAGTGATAATGTATTCATCAGCATGAAGAAAAATGACAATGAATGTTCACAACAACAAAATGAGGTCAGAAAGTGAAAGTTAAAAGACAGCAGGGGGCAGTCTTACCTTTTCTCTGATCAGCTCGACCCAGCTCCGCACTGGAAGAAACAGATCAAATCTTTTGTCACTTTGCTTCTGTGATGGCAGCTATTAAAGCTCTGAGTCCAGGTGTGTGTGTGTGTGTGTGTTGTGTGTTCTCTTACTCAGGCCCTGGTTGCGTTGCACCCAGACGGGAGGTGGGGGGATGATGCTGTAAGGGGGCTGTGTTGAATCAGTTTTAGGCATTTCTGTCAGATCTTCTTCGCTCTCTTCTTCCTCTGATTCCTCAGAGTTCTCATCCCCCTCATCCTCGTTTGGTTCCTCTGTGGAGAAAAAGAGAAAATGATCAGCTGAATATTCTGTCATATTTTCTTTCCACTTTGCAGTTGGGCACAGTAAAGTGTATCTTACCCTCAGACTCCATTTCCTCTAACCCTGATTTGGATTTGGACATGGGCTGATGGGTTGCCATGGTTACTGCTGTCATAGCATGCTGGATGGATGATAGGAAGGAGTGTGTGGTGGGCAGTTTTGTCATTCTCTCAGCACCTAAATATCACAAACCAAAGAACACAAGGAAGACGTGCAGGTTTATAAACTATGTGTACAATACTGATTGCAGCTTTTATTTAAAACTTTAAGTCCCTCTGTGCAAAACATCTTAACATTCACATTTACTTTACATTACTGATGCTCGTGTGGCAACTACAGAGGAATAAAGTTGATGAGCCACACAATGAAGTTATGGGAAAGAGTAGTGGA